>QVNV01024182.1:0-10862 GCA_014825455.1 Pseudomyrmex pallidus | reverse complement strand
CATTTTGTGAAAACATATTTTCAAACGAGATTATATTCCAAAAACCACGTTGAAAACATATTTTCGAACAAAATTACTTTCCACTTCTGCTATAATTTATACGGATTACGTAACGCTTACCATAAAAGAGTCGGACGCACTTTATTCTCGGATGATCCACAGCGACAGCACAAAGCCCCAATCAGCAGCGAAAAGACCAGCAAAATGCACAGAACAGTAGCTGTGTATACGTCGCAAGCAAACAAACCATTATTTTTCAACAGTCGTGTGTTCTGAGCCGCAAAGAAAAATTCTCAAGTACAAATAAAGCTATCAATAATATAAATACAAGAGAAATGCGCTTTATCCTTAGAACGTCACTCTCATCGACTAGAAAAAAAACCGAAAAATCTGGTTTTCAAAAAATGTCATAAAAAAATCTCAGTTGAAGATGCGTGCAGAAATGTATCTTCGCCGAGTGCTTTTTAAATCCTTTATTCGCTCAGAGATGCTTTGCACGATCCGCGCGCTATCGTTTTTCAAATATCCAGCGCGAACGAGTTGAATGCCGGGAAAATATTCAATGTAATCTTGAAAAATTCTACGTATACCTATACCGACGATCCATCTGATATGCTCGAAAGCGATGACATGAGGTACTGCGTAATCCGCGACGTTTCTCGCTGAATCCAGCTGCTTTGAGAGTTCAAAACTGCTCGTCTCTACGCTGCGCGTTTGATCGACAATCCTGGCACGTGCTGCATTGATCTCCTGTCGAATCACTACGGAAATATGAAATTTTTCTCTGCGTTCCTTGTGATCTTCGCGATTCATTGCTACAGCGGAAAAACGATATTTGCCACAAAAAAAAATGCAAATATCTCTTCACGCATTGCATTTTTACTCGTAATCACATAAAAATTCAAGATTTATTTTATTGACTTGATTTTTGATGCAGAATCAAGCAAATGTGCCTTTTCAACTTGTGACTTTATTAATCCTGCATATAAAAAAAGTTATTCGTTCGTTTATCAAGTGTTAACAAACGAAATAGTTTAGTGGCAAATTTTTTTCAAGTTTCTTCGCGAATATACGGAAGTATTAGATAAGAACTATAACAATCTTTGATCGCGCGCGCGACAAACTTTGCTCGTTCCCGACTTCATCGCCCATTGGAAACAAATTTTTACTAACTTTCTGCCTATTTTTTTCTCTCACTGTAATATTAATGCGATATGGATTTCGCATTAGGCGTCGAAGCGTCACCTCTCTGTCGAGATCTGTCTGGCGACGGTTAGCGGATGGCGACTAACGTTATTGGTCGATGGCGAGTTAAGAAGTCGATAAGAGAATACAAGTCCGCCTTTGCTTCGGTTCAACGACATTCCCGCGCGTCGTAGAGTATCCATCATTCTTAATTCTTTACGGGAATGTTCTCCATTTTCTTTATTAATAATTTTCTCGGAAATTTTATGCTTTATTTATCAACGGACTTCATTGCTCAATGACATAATCTTTCTAAAGTTTTCCTTTATATATTCAACGCTATTTTCTGCACATAATTTTTAACAGCAAATCGCCAATGAGAATATCACGTATTCAATACGCACCACAATGATCAAAGTATATTTCATGACAATATCGCGGATGTTAACACAGAGAGGGAGGAGTAACAATTAACAATTTGATATAACAAAGTGTGATTAAAAACAAACCATAGAAAAAATTTGTGATTCAAAAAAGGAAGTAAATATTTTTGCCGGCAAAGTTTGTCAATTTGGAGAAATTAAAATTGTCAACTATTTCAATTTAAAATTTGTTCTAGCATTTTTCTCTTTCAAATTTTTTATGTATAAAACAATTTAACAAAATACTTCGATTTTTAATTAAAGCAATATTGAATCGATAGGTACGACATAATACACATACGTGCGTAAAGAAACAGATTGTACATCATTGTGAATACTTTCCCTCGCTAATGTCACGTATATCGACGTCGAAACAGTAAGTAGAACAGATCCGCGATATTGCTCGACACGACAGGCCCGTCAACGCGCGACTCTCCTAGCATCAATCACCGATCCCATCGCGAAAGTTTATACGGCTGGGGAAAGATATATAACACACGAAGAGAGATGTTTGCTCCGAGCATTTGCCGCATTTCGTTTGTCTATTAAGGATAAAGTCCCCAGACTCTCGCCCTTTCTAGCCGATGATCTCCGCGCTCATCGCACTATAGGGTCAAAAACGCTGACGCATACTCCCCTCGGTCTGTGACGAAATATCGTTTATACAGCGCGACGTGGAAAAAGAGTGGAAGAAGGGCGTGTGCAAAAATGTCATAGAGAAACGCGACTTTTCGCGCTAAACGATCCGAGTTCAAAGAGAACGAAGATGAAAGCGATAGGAATCTTTTAACAAGTTGCTGATTTAGTTACCGATTATAACTTTTTTTTCTTTTCATCGAGCCGAAATCAAAAAGAATATTGAAGAAAGTAAAAAAGTCAAACATATTATATTTTGATATTTTGACATTTTAGTTTGAAAAAGTATTGTTTGAAAAAATAGAGAGAAAATATTTTTGCGAACCCAGAGTCTTCCGTTGCGAATCGCGCCGCGTACTTTAAGATAATCCCGCATTTGGAAATAATCCATGGCGCGAATATGTGCCCGGGATATTCCATGCTGGGGGAATTTATGCGCATCCTGCAGTAAAGCCGGGAATTAACACATGCGTCACATATTTCTTGCAAGCTGTCAACGTTTCGAAAGACGTTTATACGCTTCGAGTGCGAGATAAAATGTTCTTTACAAAGTGTCAGACACAAAAGCGGACGCAAAAATACGACTTTATCGTTTGTAAGTCGAGCGCGAGAAATAACGAGAATCGCGTCGGAAAAAATTCTATTTCACTCTTGTGAATGTTGTTAATGTTTTTGATGCAAATAAGATATGTTGCGTTTTCGTCGATTTTGTTTTAACAATTCGCAGAAGTTTAATTATCAAAAACGTATTTTTTCTCGTTCAAATCCGACAAGTTTCCGTTTCTCCCGGTTCGCGATAAAATCCAGCCTCCGAGTGGCCTTCTTTCAAAGTTATAATATGACTTAAACACATCACTGTTGTACGACGTAGACAAGAGTGTATGGTACGTAGATAAGGGAAACTATCTCGAGAGAGAACACGAGATAACGCGCGCCTTATAAATCCGCGCAAAAAGTATTTTCCTCGAAACTTCACTCTTTTGCCGCAGTATCTCTTCGATATTGGATTTGCGTCAAGGTGCTTTCTCTCTCTGTAAGATATTACACGGACCGCCGAAAAATCTGGGAAACTTCTCTGGATATAATCTGAGATAAAACGCTTTTCTCTTAAATGTTTATGCGAAATTTATTCCTCGCTCGGTTGTCTTCGGTCTCACAATCCACAATCTAAATCAGCTTTCTCCGCTGTTTTACTTCCCGCCAAAGTTTTCGAGAAAGTTTATACGCGAAGAAAACTATATTAGAATCTGGAGCACCAAAAACGTCGCGTAATGTTGTATATGTATTTGTGTATAATATATATATACATATATATATAGTGTATATATATATAATAGTATATATTATATATATGGCTACACGAGAGCTGTACCTGCGAGGTTCGGAAGTAATTCTCTCCCGCCACAAAATCCATCGGACTTATTTTGTCGGAACTCCGTCAGACTCCGCGCTTTGTTCGCTCGCGCTTCAAGGCAGTCGAAATATGCGAGACGCGAACTAGAGCGAGATTTATCAGAGCACGCGCTATATAGTTTAATCGCGGCGAAGGTTTACCGCACTTCCCGAGCGTTTTAGTCGTCTTTTCCCGGCTATTGTTCGCGGAGTGCGTTCTTCCTCGAGATTGCCGTCGAAATTATTTCGTGAATCAACCGACATGTCTGTTCGCACGAACTGGATTTCGAAATAAATCGAAAGCTGACGGATATTTCGGATACACGCGCGTTACGTTGTATTACCTTATTCAAATTGGTTCCTGCGTGTGGCGCGCGAGATGGTTTTGTTACAAAAGTAATATGAAATTAGATTGTATGCGCGGGGGACACGGATTGTTATCGTTGACAAAAAAACAAAAAAAACAAAAAAACAAAAAGAAAAAGAAAGATAAGAAACTCTATCTCGCGAGTAAATTGAGCAGTGTATTTCAGTGTCTTCGCGTTCGTAAATTAGCGAGTTACGCCGATGAAGCAGCGCAATTCTTCGTGTCATTTATTACTTTTCCCAGCGGAGCGTCGCCGTGAGCCATTTGTTCAGCTTAATTCGCGTCATCTCGCATAACATCTAGAGAAACCTGGCGGTGAAGGGGCTAATTTAGCTTTCTTCGAGAGAAACTCGCGAGTGCTTCTCTCTTCACGGTAAAGTTTGCGAGCTCGAGTGTCGTCATGCGTGCCATCAACGTATCATAATACGCGACATCAATGCCAGAAGGTAAGTTCACCGACGCTCGTATAGCACATTGTGTTCCACGCGCTCCGCGCGCTCTCCAGCATTTCCTGTACCACCGCACAGGTCTCTCCTCGTCAGCCAAAGTAGTAGTCACATGCTCAACTAAATTCTGTGGAGTTGCATATTCGCGAGACACGCTCGGCTTGCATCGAAAAAAGACTCTCGTCCATTGAGAACGTCCGCGACTTTTTCCCGATATAATATCAATTCGACGAACGCAACCGTGAATATTCTACCTACGGTTACGAGCATCCAGCGTGGTCCGGCCGATGTGTTGCGGTACGTACAGATATTCCCCTCGAGCCCTGCGTCCTGCCTCCGTCAAATTTTCCCGACTGCTGCTCCGTAGACGCAGCAGACGATCGTCTCTGAGTAGCTACGGCAAAACGAGCAGTACAGGACATTTCAGAATAAGCGGATCACTTACTTATGTGCTGCTTTGAAATAAATTTCTTTCTACATTGAAGCATCGAAATATTATTATCTTATGAAAAAATAATTCTGAATGAACGAAAGATACAGCGAATAAAAATGATGTGATTTCAGCGTCACGATTTCATTTAAATAAATTCGAACGATTTTTTACTTCTTTTTTATTTAAAGCCGGAAAACTCCGATAATTTTCGCTGTAATAAAATTGTTGGAAGTTAAGAAGATTTAACTGTATATGTTGAAACAACCTGTACAATATGAGAATAATTTGCTCATGGAACACGAAAGTATGAAAAATGCTTCGATGTCGCGATCGACAAATTGTCTGAAATTGTAAGTTTCATATTTTTCCGACGATGGAGAGCGAAGACGTTATTAGATAAAACGCAAAAGTAGCGCAATCTACAATAAAAGTTCGTCTATTTTCTCAAAAACATCTTTTTGTTGTATGATAGAAGTTCTCTAAGAGAAATTTGTGTATTGGAAATATCTTGAAAACGCAGACCGGATGATAAATTGAGACGGAAGAGCGGAAGTTGCATGAGAGAAACACTGCTATCACGGTGTAACGCGGTTGAATCTGTTCAGTAATAGAAAAGAAATGAGTGTACTTGAATCTGGAGATGCGAGCGCGTGTATTAGTGCATGTACGTGATGCGAACTTCGTGACTAACGAAAGAAATGAAGATCCTTGAGAACTTTTCACCGCAGTGGATATTCTTCTTGTTTCCTACAAAATCTCTGGACTATCGAGATTTAAACAGTTAAAGTTTGGGGCTCAAGAGTTATAGACTTTTTAAATACAAAGAAAACTGAAAGGACAAAGTGAAAAATATTGCACAAACGATAAGCATTATTGCATATACGTACTTGGATAATTTAAAAAATAGCCAAAGCACAGATAAAAACGTAAATGCAAATGGAAATGTTGAGAGAGCTTTTTTTTAATTAAAATTCCATCAGATAATAAAAAAATAAACATCGTTAGACAATCAAATAAATGTAAATTTTCACACACTGTGCAACTGTTTGCCGAAAATTATTCACTATCCCATTTTGATATCTTCCTACATATTCGTATTTATTTATTTAAAAATTTCGCGGCGCATCGCGTATAAATGAAACATCCACGCGGCGGCCGTATATAAAAATGCTGGCAAAACTGTCCGTTTATCCCGGCCAGAAATGAAGACCGGGGGAACGAACCGTCGATCGTAAAGTTTATTCACCCGTTCTATCCGCAGATCCAGGCGAATCCCCGAAGAGTCAATGACAGCACAAAGAGAACGATCTGGACCCGAGCACGCTCTCACCGCACCTTCCAAGTCCCGCCGTATCTCGTCCGTTTCTCTACTCAATTCCAATCCGAGTTCGTGAGCTCTCTCACCCTCCTTCAGCAAAGATTCGGCCCTGGCAGATAACTCCTGCGTTGCTGAAACGTGCGATACGATACCATTAACGACGTGTATATATCCCTCTTGTTCTATGTTCTTATACCCCTTCGCTTATCCAACACTCTCGGGGTAGCTAAAGCCACCCCGAACTTGCAGTGCGCGAAAACCAAACCGATTTCTGCTCGCAAATCCCTAGAAATTTCATCGAAACATTTGTTCGTCGAAGCGTTCGTTTTGGTCAACAAGAAACAGAAACTTATTCGAATATTTCCCGTTTGTAAAACACACACGAGCGTGTGTGCTAATGTCTCTCTCCGCGCTTTAATTACTACACCCTCATGTTTATCGAGATCGATGATATCGGTGTAATAATCTTGAGGTGAACACACCGCGCGCTCAAACAGGTTATCAAACTATTAGCCGACAACCGAAAGTAATAATGCGCGGTGTGACGAAGCAATTTATAAGACACCACGCTAGTCGCCATTCCGTTCCCCGCTGATGGGAATAAGCGATAGCGTCGTATCGTGTCTCCGAACACTTGCCACTGGTAACAGGTTTTCGTTACTTGAATTAATTCGCTGCAAACGCATCCTGTCAAGGGAAAAGCGGCCCTCGAGATCTAAATCAGATATACGGCGTGCGAGGCGAATTTACAGTTGCGACACTTTGCGACGATAATTTATTTAAAAATAGTTGCGACGTTTAACATATATATATTACGCTTTAACATATATTACAAAATTCAATATTGATATATTATATAGTAAAGACGACTTTTGAGCAAAAATGTATGTAATAATTATCGTGCGACAACTAAAACAGCAGATCTTTAAGAACTTCTCCCGGCGCAGTTGAAGCTCTCTCTAATTAAAACTTCCGGAAGAAAATGGGTTTTGCTTTTCTTGTTGATATTGGCACGGTAACTCGATATTTAACTCCGAATCTTGCCTCATGGAAATTTAAGTAGCTACCTACTTTTCGTCGATTTTAATTTCATCGCTGGGCGTCAGTTTTTATTTCTTATACACTTTCGAAGAGCCCGACAAGAACATTCTACATCCAGTCTTACGGAATCGGTTAATTAATTAATTAGAATTTTCAGCGAAAATCTTTATAGTTTCGCGAGAAAAAGAATTTGTTCTCCGGTTACAAAAGATGATTGTTTCGGTACACCCGGTGCAGAGCGTGAACATGTGATACACGTGTAGTGATTACGCGAGAGGTTGCTCGAAAGGAGATAGCAAGAGCGAGAGACCCGCAGTTGCGGCGGGTGCCTACTAATTTAGTTAGTATACAGTTAGTAACTTAGTACCGTGACTAAGTGACACTCCAGATCGGGAAGGTCACTTAACGTCGGGCGGGAGAGTTCCGAAGACCGAATAACCTTACTGGAAACAACCTGACCTAAACCACCCGTGACGTCGGGCAAATTTGCGGTGCACACAAGTAACGCTTACTTATGTACAGATGTATTCATTACAAATGTAACGCTACCGGCATCAGATAGACTCAAAAGACATGAATTTACATCAACGTGGAAGATTCCCGGTATGTTCTCGCGCTTCGGTTTCCTCACTCCAGCCACACTCTACGGCAAAATTTCGAAAGCAAAAAATCTTCGTATGTAGTTTTTTTTTTGTTAATTTTACATCGAGATAAATTAGTTCTTTCGCGTGCCATCTCATCGCGGCATTTGACTGACAAAAAACGCCGGGAGAGATTCCCTTCTTTATTATTCTGCAAATGCTTTCATTCGAGTGAATTAATACGCGAATTATTTCGGTCAAAGATAAACTTTATGACCATCAAATAAAATTTATCAGCTAAAACGAGAATCATCGATATCGCGTATTTTATAAATAATATCAGTTTAAACGATTCATTTATTTTGATGTGCGTAAAGTGCGAGAGAAAAAATGCGTATTCACGAAACCTTAATTGGCTTTAATTTGATATATACGTCGATATATTAGTCAATATTATTAATTATTCGACATTTCACCGTTTTACTTCGCAGCAATGTTGCAACACATTCAATTTTTTAAAAAATTTTTCTGATTAAATCTTTATTCTTGCTGAATGACGCGCGGAACCACAAGAGCCGTCAAATATACATTGTACGTCTACGCACGCAGACACTCGCGAGGCAATAAGCGAACGACATGCTCGTTTCTCCATGCGAAACGTATAATTCGACGCATAAATTAATATATACGTAGGACGAGTACGACGTGTAGGTTGCGGTTATGAATATGCAAACATTCCGGCCGCACAGCTATCTTCCCGTTCTAACAAACGAACTATAATATTGGCAACGGAGTAATCCTATAGGGTATCCATCGCGTTGGATACATACAGCGGTTATCCTGAGGGCACTAATCTCTCACGTTACTCCGTTAATAAATAAAGATAGTATCTGTTTCTCTGAATCTTAGAATCATGAAATATTGATATACTGTTCCCGAGATGTTCAGACAATGAAGAAAATTGAACAATATCCAACGTTTTTCTTTGCAAAATCTCCTCTTTTATTCTCTTTTTGTTTTTTATTTTTTTTTTCGTTATACCTTACCATTCGCCAGATCGACGAGTGCGTCCAACGCCACGTCAAGTCCAGTCTCGACGGAGAGTTCGGTCTGCACGGGCTTGCCCAATAATTCCTCGACATCTGTAAAACATGAGCGAGACATCACCGCACACACGTCCGTCCTTATTCGGATATTCCATTAACATACATACACCCGCGCGTGCATACAAACAGCACCGCATGTCAGACACACGTCACTTTGCACTACACAGACAATATATCGATCAGCAATAATTTGGATCACGCGAAAAGAGAAAAAAAAAGTCTTTTCCTTTTCTACGTGTTGGTTTTTACTTCGACGCGTGAAAAAAAAAAAGAGATCCCCTTCAATTCTCGCGGAACCGATTTTATAGGCGCGCATTGTTACTTCGCAAAAAAAAACATTTCCCGCCAATCACGACTTCGGAAATTCCATGGAAGCATAAAATTATTAGGACATCGAGCGCGCACAAAAACAGATAAAGTGTCACGACGGGACAAACGTTAAAAACGAATCGTGCTCTCCCCTGGGAACTAACAAACGTGCGGCGTTTATATAGGGTGTAGTGTATAGACGTGAGCGACATTGTAAATCCTGTCACGTCGGTGCGTGGCACTAATAATTTATCCACCCCCTGCGTTCGTGTCGGTTATCTTGATCTGATAGAAATTTCGCGTGCAGGTGGTTTGGATGATGCAAGCTCTCTTTTCGACGGTGTGACACGCGAAATTTCTGATAACAGTGTAAAAACGCACGATTTTGTTATAAAAGAATTTGTACACACACACACAAGATACATCTGCACACACCGTTTCTGCAATATACGAAAATTGTACACTGCGAGACATATAAACTCTGCGCGGAACGTTTAATTCGCGATATCGAGCTCAGGAAGTAATTCCGCTTTATGATATAAGCCTCTGGTGTATGGACTCCGAAAGAAACGACACACACACACACCCACACACATACACACACAGATAGTCACGTTGTCGATAAACCGTATCGTTGTCGTTCCACTTGAGCGTGCGGTACGTGATCTGAAATCAAGACAGGGATTGTAGCGCGCGCGCGCGCGAGCTTTGTACTGGCAAATGCGCATAATGCCCGTGGTTGCATTGCACTAACGAGCTCAATTTGCTGGGGAGGGGAGAAGGGGTTGTTAACGTGCCAGCGACGATGGACCCATTACGCGACGATTATAGACTGTCGATAGCTTTCATTAGGAGCCTATGCGTCTCCAGTCGTGAGAAACGTCATTAGACGATGGTGCCGGACATCGTCTCTTGTCTCGGTAATTCATTCACGTGAGCGATCTACCAACGCGGATCGCCTTTGTCCATCGTGAAATCACCCCGAACATGAATATTGATTAACGCGTGAAACTATTTTCGGGCGGGCTTAAAAAAAAAAAAAAACATAAATTGTTACTACGTTTAGCAGCGAGCTATTAACTTTTAAGGTAATTTGACGCGTTATTATTCTTCTAAAACGAACTGAACTTTACTCTCTGTATGCATTATCTAATACTTAAATTACTAAGTTTCGAGACCAGAAATACATTAAGAGCCGAAATACAATGTAAAAGAGGTAAATTCATAAATGACTAGCGCTTGAAGAATGTATAAGACAAAAATCGATGAAGACGTACTCGAGTTAAGTATGAAAATTTAAATAATCTGCATTTTACATAAATGTGTAATAGTTATATGATGTAACATATTTACATATAACGATCGAAATAAAAGATTGATCACCATTTTATGCGTTGCGAAAATAAATGTGTATGCGCAAGATACACGGTCTTCCGTTGAATGCATGGAAATTGAAGTGCGCGCGCATACAGAGAAAAAGAGAACGTTTAATATGCAAAAAATTAACTTAAAAAAATGAATTAAAAAAATAATATATTAAAAATATAAAACAGATCGTGCATCGTGCTGTTTTGTTTGATAATATAAAAGAAAAAATTACAAACAATGCACTACGTAAAAATATAA
>QVNV01024181.1:0-10865 GCA_014825455.1 Pseudomyrmex pallidus | reverse complement strand
GCCTTATATATTTCTTAGTTTATATCCATAATGCTTGATTAAAATCTATAAAGTTAAGATACTCTTTAAAAAACTTTATTCTATACATTTAATTATGTGGAAGATAACATTTCCCGTGCAAACTTGCTTAGAACAATAGCGTCTTTTTATCGATTTATTGACGCAATGCGTATCGCGCGAAATTGAATCGCGCGTTTACATCGCGATCGAATTCGGGCGATATCCGATGGGGAGTATTGTTGTCATTCAGATGTAATTTACTCGTGTGACCAAGCCGAAAGTTACGGTAGTGCGTTGACATTGCAGCCGTATATTGCATCACAGCGCAAACGTTCGATCTTTGTTTTCTGCGCCGTCGATGTAGTTGAAAAATCGTACATTGCGTTAATTACGCTCGTTGCTTTTCTCTCTTTTCCCCCCGTTGTGTGTTTTCCTCACTCGAAAAGGTAAACTCATTAAAATAGACTTTGTAACAATAGTATTTATATATATACCTAATAAATTTATAATAACGTTTGTAACAGTTTATAATGAAATATTGCAGAATTGAGAAAATAAAAAAATATTTGCAAGCTTAAATTTTTATTTGTTCGAAAGTATATGAAACCCACGTCTTTCGCATTTTTTACTGTAGCCCTGTTTCGTGCGGAAAAAGAGCGGACTTGCCTGCCTGCTTTAAATCGGAGATTGAATTGGAAGCTCTACGAAGCTATCAGGAAATACGGCAGGATTGAAGATAACGGATCTTGTTGGGTAATTGTTATTCTACTCTTCTCGAAATTTAATTGAGGCAGGCTACGCGAATCCGTAACAAGACTCCTGGTATCTATCCTGACTTCTCTTTGTCGTCCCGCCCTGTTTCTTTCTCGCCGATACCTAATTTCGCGGCAGCTGCCCTCGACGATGAAACCGAGAAACCTTCTCGTGTGACGGCTTTCCAAATTAACTCCGAACATTACACAATGAAAATATTTTCCGGCTTGATTTAAATAAACTGGTTAACTCGACGAAGAGAAACGCGTTCACCACAATACTTTGCAATTCTTTAAAACGCATGACGAGTTTTTAGTAGATTAATGCAGTTGTATGAGGGAAAAAAAACTAGTATGAGAAAAATTCTCATTGTAAACATTATAAGAAATTAATCCTGTTCCAGATATTCTGTTAATATTTCAATATCTATTTATTGCGTTCAATAATTTCACTATTTTTTTCACTAAAAGTTTTATGCTATTGGAAAAATTACTCTCGTAGCTCGTAATAAAACTCCGGTGGAATATATGACGTGCAACTGATATTGCACGCAGGTATGTATAACAAAAATTGCATATGCAGACTAACAAATAAAAACAAAAAATATATTGCGCTGGCATTACAAACTGCATGTTTAACACGTAGATTTGCATGTTTGCAACGGCTAACAACTGATTCAAGATAGCGAAGACAGGGCACGCGAATAAATGATAAAGCAAGAAACCTTGCTAAATATTGTATTTTTTTATAAGAGTAATTAAATTAGCAAACAATAAAAATAACAAGCAATAAAATATAAGAAGTAAAGAGAAAAGAAATCAAAATATCAAAATGATTACATTTAATGTAATTATTTTTTTAACTACAAGAAACATAGCAATACAGCAAGCGAATTGAAACATACAATAAAGAAAAAAGTTAATTTAATTATAATTTTAATTAAATATTACTTGCATATATATGTGTGTGTGTGCGATATTATTTTTACAGTACAAAGAATAATGATAAAGAATAATATTTTCATTCTTGATTGTCAGAGCCGAAACGTTGCATACAACGAATAAGTGAACATACACTTGCGTTCCGCAAAATAAGTCGAGCGGTCATAGTCGGAAATTCATCTAAAATTCGACACGGCAAATCTTACAAGAAGCTGATTAGCATATCGTCGATGATACGCTGCATAATACTGTGTACACACACACATATACACACACACACACACACACACACATATATATATACACACACACACACACACACACAGAGGTCTCGATGTCGTTCATCAGGCCCGCGTGATGATAAATGGGCGCTTAATCCGCCGTGATAAATGGCGAGGGAAAAAATTGAAAACCCGCCCGATCACGCGGCCGGATTCAAATTCGCGATTCGACGGATTTAAATTTACTATGAGACGCTTCTCTTCTCGCCGCAGAACAAAAACGACGCCGCGACGCAACCGACTTGGAGCGGGAAATTGCTTCGGATAAATATTGTATGAAATTCGCGCGGTATAACGAAATTTTAGAAAATTGCACGCCCGGTTTTGCGGTCGATGTATCGCGAGATCGTGCCACATCGCGCGGGAAAATCGTTACGGAGCAAAATAATTTTTATTTTGCCAACAGTTGTTCAATTCGATTTGCACATAGGATATATCGCATCTCGATATTACTCATAACACTCCATTGCATTGTACCGTACGCATTTACATGAAAATGTTCATTGTGCATGTAGACATTAAATATTTTCGCGGGAATTTATGCGAGAAACAAACGGATATGTAGCTCGTTAAAAATAACAGTTCGAACTGCACACTGTAACTTCTCGCGTACATTGTGTGGCATTTATTTCAAAATGTTATTTTATTTAAAAGATGAGGAAAATTATATTAAAAAGTTCTCGCGTTTTCGTTACTGTATATATCTTATTGTTTCATTAATACAACATAATACACGTATGATATTAGTTCATTTATGTTTTTAATAAATTTTAATACAATGCATAAAAATAGTTTCACTTATGTGGAAAATTTTGATTCATATTTTATTCGTCATTCCATTAGCACCATAAATTAATTAGAGAACATATATGCTTTTATGTTCAAATATCCCTATTACATATTACAATCATTAATAAAATAATTATTAATAATTTAAATTATTGGTAACAATCAAAATAAGGATCTAAATTACTAATTTGTATAATGGAGATGACAAAATATACAAATATGCAAGAAAACTCGTAGGAAACGCGAACAAAAATGTAAAATATATAAGCAGAATACAGTACAATAAATAGAATACAATATTGAATAAAAATGCAAGTTCGATCAGGAGTCGGAATTGCCTTCGTTAGCTCGTGCAGAATGCAGCCATCTATTCGGCTGCACCGAGCCGCAGCATCCTCTGCATTCCTCTTCACTGCGCATCCCTTGCAACTCCCCCCTCACGTTAATGTATATTTATGTATTAAACAGGCATTATTTATACGGGCGATGAATATGCATTGTTTGGTGGCAGTAGCGAGGTGTCGAGTGCAGACCCGTCGCTATCACTGCCTCATCAATCACATACAGTCCCAGCGGCCCACCCTGCGCACCCCTCTTTCATTGCACTCTATCCTGTGCGTTCTCTGTTCCCCGCTCTCATCACCATCTCTCTCTTGCGGACCCGCAGAGGACCCGCCGTGTCATCCCTCGAAGCTCTCCAACGCGTTTCCTCTCGTCGTGTTTCTATCTCTCCCCCTTCACACTCCGCCTATCTCCGCGATACATTCTCTGTGTCTCCCACCAGCCGGCCGCAATTGACACTAATTTACGTAATTTTTTTCGGGGCGTCCACATGTCACCGCGTTACGGCGCACCCTCAACCAAGCGTGCCCGTTGTATATGTGGAATATGAGGGGAGAGTGCGGTTCGCGCACGAGCTGATGAACGAACGAGGTGGAAGCGTCGAGTCACCGAGCCTCACGAATGGTCATTCGCGGACACCACGCGACAATATTCGAAACGTTAATCGAACGAATCAATCCGGAACAAGCTAACCGCGAAACCGAGAGGCACGCGTGACCTCTTTTTTTGATGAATAAGCAGAAAAATCTTGCGATACCTTTCTCGAGAAACTGAAAAACGTTCGCTATTTTTTTTACCGCGTGGTGATCGATATTTCAGAAGGAACAAGAAACTCGATAATAATATCGAGTGTACAATAGAGATGTAAATTTGGAAAAATATATAAAGTAGAAAAGAAGAAAAAAGATATTTGTAAGAGAAAATTTTAACAAAAACAACTTTAAAATAAAACTGTCTACAATATAGAACATTTCCACATAAAGCAATTTTTTTACAAATTAATTATTTAAATTAATTAGTTATTTAAAGGTTTTACGACATTTACAAATACTAAACAGTTTTATTTTTGTTTCATTAATCTCGTATTTAATTAAGCGAAAAAAAGTAAGCGCGAGAATAAATTTTACATTAAGTCTTGTGGAATAAAAATTTGAATTTTTGAAAAGATATGTGTGCTAACACAAGACCAAAATGTTTGCTCTGAGAAATTCTATACGATGTTATAAGAATACTTTATAATTATTTTATTTTTCTCTGCTATCTTTCGAACTGAAAGATCTAGAAAGCGGTTAGCAGTGTCTCTCCTGTTATCCTTGCACGGATCAAAGGAACTTATGTAATCGTCTGTGCACTTTATAGTGGTGGCATGTCGGCTTACCTCAAGCGTTACCGCGAAATCATAGCAGATATTATTACAGCGGAATCATATCTCTGTCGTATTATTACAGAAGAAATAATAACAACACGACCGATGCATTCCGAAACTCTAATTGAAAAAAATCGAAGTTAAAGACACAATACAAAAACGATCGAACATTGAAATATCACAATTTGAAAGTAAAATTCTCGAAGAAAACTTTTTCAAAAAATTATTCTCCACGACAATCAAATAAATAATGCATGAGCGTGAAAGACTTTATCGGCTACAGATGATTTTATCACAATCCAATAAAATCATATCATTCGAAAAATCTTACCGGCAATTTGCACGAGCATATCCGCCTACGGTTCGCTTTATTTCCGGATATTTTCCTTCCTATCCGAATTAGGTTCTTCTGTACAACTTTTATTGCCCGCTCTTCTGGTAACCATCGTCTAATACCACCCCAGAACTCGCACTCGAGTGGCTCGTACGATCCTGTAACGATCCAGTGAATCCCTCTGATGTCGCTTTCCGAATTCCCGATCTCTAGAATGTGAAAGTTTGATTTTCGCCGCGAGCGTCTATTTGTCTCCGCCACAAAATATCTCGCCCTTTTCTTTTTATGTCTTGCTATATAATTTTACGAATCTCCATAAAACACTCGAATCGATATGTTGTGGATACTCATTATACGAACGCAAAGAATGTTGGCTTTTACTACGAACTATTACGATTAAATTTGAACGACACAAAGCTAATGATCAACGTTCAGTTGTGTGCCCTCGCTAGTACGCGCTTTACACAAAGCTAATGTAAACTAAACAACTATCGAGTCTGTCATAGATTAATTTTCAAAATATGTAATGTGTTTGCCCCTTTTCTTATTATATCTACATAATAAACGATCAATTAACTTTATTAGAAATAACGATCAATTATAATCATTAATAATAACAACGATACTCTACATTTTAATATATTTTGTAATCTCGAACTCTATATTCAATTAAAACCATGTTCAATTTCTACACAGTATTTCCAGTTTTATCGCTCGCATATATCACGATCAGATGTGATCAGGTATAACCGCACGAACTATTTTATAAAACTTTTATTCCCCGTTACCGCTATTGCCGGTACGTGAACAAACAGCGATCAAGCGCGATATACGAAAGTTGCGAATGAAAAAGTTACAGTCCGTTTTAAACTTTTTCCAGGTTTTTCGGAATTGTTACGAAGCATAATGTATTCGGACGGAAAGTGTGAACAGTTAATTCTTAACGATTCGCAGTTTAATCGCACGCGAACGGCACACTTTCCAGCCGAGTTTGCGTGCAGTTGATCATAATTTTTTGTCGAGTCCGGACGCACAATACCGCGCGGAAAGAAGAGAGAGAGGGTGGTGCAACATGGCGACGATGTTGCGCGGCACAAAGAAAAGAATGCGCCACGAGCGACCGCGTATTTCAAAGTAAATGTCCGCCGCTGCAAACACCGCGATGTCAAATACTTTTTGTTTTAGCGAAACGGCCAGTTGCCTCACTAAACCGTCCCTTTGTTGAAATTATGAATTCATGTTCGCGCGCAATATGTGTTCAATCTTCTTCACACATATTCTCGACTATCTTGCCTGATACTTGGATAATCATTTACGTATGATTAAATTAATAAGTGTTTGCACCAAAAACAAGCAAAAAGGTATCACTTTGTCATGTAACTGTCAACATTCATCACTGATTAACGAATCCAATAAAACGCAAATCACGATGACACGGTAATTTCGCGAATAACAACACGAAAAACCGGACCGATTTTCGTCGGAGGACGTTTAACCCTCGTAAAATTCTCACAGGCATGCACAATGAATGAGCGAGAGTGTTTCATTGGGCTCGCACGATCGGTTCTGCGTATAGCGTAAACATAGGGCGGTTCGAAGCGGATCGTTAACAATCACTCACTGTCCGTTACGACTCAAGCAACTTGTCTGCCAATTTGTCGGCTCGCTTTGGAAGAGAGGAGTGATTGAACGGAGAAGCACCGTATAAGTGCGCAAAATATATTGTTCACGTATACACAGATGAATTTACTCTCGCTGGCGTTGGGAGAAAACGTTGATAAAAAAATCGACGAGATATAATTTATGCAGAGAGACATTGTTTTTTCCACATTCAATACATTTTTTAAATTTATTTATTATATATTATTGAATGTTTAATTTATACGATAATTGTTTTGTTTCTAAAACTCGATCGCTACTATATCAGCACATGTCATATTATAATGGATTTTAACTGCAGGATCGACGACCAATTTGCTGCACAATGCTGATATTCATCGGTGAAGTGAAACAATTGGCGAGAACCAATTCGCTTTATGAAACGCGGAATATCTCGTAACCGCACGAGATATGCGGGAAGAAAAGGGAGGGGAGGGAGGGAAAGCTCCCGGTATTTCTATCTTCCTATTACTTTCTCGGCCGCCTCTTCGCTGTTGTTTCTTTCGGCGGTATTCCCTTATTGCCTTCCCGCGCGTCTCTTTCCTCTCTCGTAACTTTCCTTAAACTCATCACGTCCGCGCCCTCTACGCTTCCTTTGTTTCTTTTTCGTCGAGGGTGGTCCGTTCATCCCCGACGTTACCGCTTCACCTTTTCCGGCTGCTGCAGCAGCTTTTCTTTCGCTCGTCCCGGCAAATGGCCTCGCCTTACCTCCGTCTGTACATTCCGTCTCTCTCCCCTAATTCCTTGGGACCTCGCCTCCTCGCAGGACGAGGCGTTTTTTTCCATCACTTCTCTCTCTCTTTCTTTCTCTTTCTCTCTCTTTGGTTTACACGACGCCGGCACGTTCTCTCGAAACGCCGTTGCTGCAGCTCGCGTTGCAGCTTGAATGCAAGCCGCGGGACGAAAACGGGCGAGCGCTTTCGACCGCATTTCCCATTTTCCACGCGGCTGCCGGCAGATCGGAAGAGGATCGCTACCAATCACTCACTGTCCACTACAACTCAAGCTGCCAGATCGCGAGTGTCGGTTGCCCGCCGATCGATTCTACGTTTCTTCGACGGTCAATGCTAATTTGTTTGTTGCTATTGCTATTTGTTCGCGGCAATCCATGTCTGCGGAAGAGATAACTGACCGTATCGTGGGTCTAGCAATTTCGGAGATATCATTCTTTTGAACTGTTTCAAAGATACTTCAAAATTTATCACGTATGGATTAACCGAATGCGCGTGAACTTAACGCGAGACACTACCGTGTCTTTTACTTCTCTGCGAATGAAATATAAAATTGAGTCCTAAAGTTAAGGTCAATATATAAACACACATGAAGAGAATTTAGTTTAAACATTTTTTAATAAAATTATTTTAATTTTTTAATTTTGTTTAATTAAATTTTTGCAAAAAAATTGCGCGTGTCACTGACAAAGCGCGCTTTTTGCACAAATGCATTTGAAGCAAAGCTTGCGACTTGTCAGTGACTTCCAAATAATTTTTAAAACGCGCATAGAATCCTTTTCGGTGAAATATCAGACGTGCCCGAGTGGAAAACGCGACACAGCAACGAACGGACAAGGGTGTTTCATTTGACCACTTCAGCTTCCCGTGCATAAACGCAAAGGGGGTGGATAGGATCGAAAGCCATCACTCACTGTCCACAACAATCCAGCAGAACGCGCACATCAGTTATCACTGGCCGTTTCTTTGGCAACGAACGAGAATTTGAGCAGTATTGCAAATAGATATCGTAACAACAAACAGATTTAGGATTTCAATGTGTTAAACTGCACTTTTAAATGAAAAGATTTTCAAGTACGAACAATGCTTCTTCGAAAAATGAGATACGCACAATGAGTGTTACTTTGTTTTTCCACTTATATCTCTATTATGTATTTTTTTCCGTGCAAACATACGTGCAAATTATACTTGTAAAAAGATAACGTTTTCTATAACCCAACATCTATTTACTCCCAAAGTAACACAAACATCGATCGATATTGTATCTCACCTGACCTCAAATCGTTATTGTCTTTGCAGTCAAAGTGCTCAATATAAAGTTTAATCAAATATATGCGCGCAAACAAGAACACAGAAAACGAGGAACTTAACCGAGTGAAGTAAATTAATGTATCAAAGATTCAATATTTGCCCTGTCAACAAGAAGCTTCGATCATCTTTGTCGAGTTGAAGAGCCGTTTCGAGTTTACCACGTTACAGTCTTACATAGTAACCTTCCACTTCTCTGAAGTCGGCCGAGACGAGGACGTTCCGACACTCTCTCTCAACAACCCCAGTTATAGTTGAACCTTTTCTTAAAGAGAGAGAGAGAGAGAGAGAGAGGAAGATAGACAAAACGAGAGAGTGCGGTATTCGCGAAAGTGGCACAATACGCCCGCAATGTTGTCAAACGAAGGCATATTCAATTATCTCGAATTTGTACCAGCGACTCCAAAGTATGAAGATTAAACGCGCGCGGTAGCAACAACAACGACGACGTTGCACGATGACAACACAGCGGGATTCGGTCGGCTTTTATTGTTGGAGATAACAATGCAAAGGCCACGCAGATGCCCGCCGCTCATAAAGCCTTTTCTCTCTCTCTCTCTCTTTCTCTCTCTCCCTATTCCTTTTTCCCTTGACGCTGGCTACCCTACCGCTGAGGTGTTCGAATTTTTCCTCTTTACGCCCGAGGGCTTCCCGCCCTGCGCGCGCCACTCTTTTCCCGCTGTACTCCCTTTTATTGGCACGCCGGAATGTTTGCATTGCGAGACCGGCAGAGTGGTTGACCGGCCCGGCCCGTACGTCGGTTTCATGAATTTCATTTGTAGCGACAAGACGACGCGTATATATTCACGCCGGGCATGCGGACAATTCGGTTGGATTTTTATAGAGGAAAAAAGGATGTTCTTTTTTCGCTTTTTTTTCCAGCGAAATCGAACCTCGCGGCATGCCAAATCGGAATGTGATTTGAGAGAAAGTGAGATAATTGAACACGGCTGAAATTGACTATGAAAGCTCATAATGTTAGATCGTAAAAAACCGGAGTTTTTTGAATAACGATCTTTCGCGGTAAAATCGACATCGTCGGTATTTTCTTGTATTTATTGTCTTTTAAATACGAGAGAGAGAGAGAGAATTCTCAGATCTTCAGTCTGTTTAAATCGTGCAATCGCTACGAACAGGATTTCTTGCGGACACACAGGCGTACCGATCAAAGAACAGAGAATGTTTATGTGTTAGGCGTTAGGTGAGACAACCGAGAATGGATAGCGCAGACAGTATTGGCCGAGCAAGGGGATCAAAGTTTACCGGACTCTGGAGAGATAGCACACAATTACATGAACACACAACAAGCCGCGCGTCCTCGCCCGACCTATTTTCACCCTTCTTCGATTTTTCTTTGCCGACGCACACCCCTTGCAATATAATCCGCCTTTTGTCTACTTGTCAACGTACTCATTAAACTCACTGAGATTTACTTTGCATCCAGAAGATTAAATTCGTTACTTATATATTAAAAAAAAACAAAAAAAAAAAAAACAAAACGAAAAAGCTTTCGTATTTGAATTTCGGTCTACATCATGTATAATGTAATTAATCAGTACAACAAAACTAAATATAAAATAATTCATATTTGTTTTTCCATTACGATATTCGCATCCATTTTTAAATTAATTTTATTCGAATTCGTCATGTGTGAAATAGAGAAAAAAGGGAGAAAGACCGAGTTTTGATATCTTTAAAATTTTTATAAAAAATAATTAATATGCGATAATAAACAATATATTTTTATTTTCGCGTCTTGTACTTTTGTGCTAATATTAATTCAGCAAGAAAATTATATAAAGTAAAATATATAAAAAACAAAGCACATTAATGAATGATTTTTTTTGATGTGATCGGTGTTAACACAAATGTATCTTAAAACTTAAATAAACTTTGTAAACTAATAAATTTCTGATGTTATAGCATGATACTTTTTACATATTTCCTCTTACTTTTTTTTTAGAACAAACAACCATAAAAATCTATAAAAAATATTCAATTTACATTTAAGCGCACGATATATGCTCTTTAATATTCATACATTTTGTGATAAATAACCACAAATAATAAAAATGAGATATATTTTTAAAATAAAGTTGAGATATATCTGCCTACATACATTTAACACGATACTCGTTTATCTGAAAATAGTATAATATTGACAATTCAATAGCGGAAAAATTGTTGAAATTCAATAAGTGCGATTCGTGATTAATTAATATGCTGGCTACGAAAGAAAGTAACGCAAACTCGATTAATTGTCGGACGATCAGCAGAGTTAACTAATTAAACTGAGTATCGAAAGTTATCGCACGATATCGGGATTCGAAAATCCAAACCTCATCTTCTCTCTCTCTCTCT
>QVNV01024180.1:0-35848 GCA_014825455.1 Pseudomyrmex pallidus | reverse complement strand
AGAGAGAGAGAGAGAGAGAGAGATAGAGTCAAAATTAAATTAAACTTTTGCCGCAATAAATCTTACTCATCGAGGTGATATCTTCACGAGATATTACGCGAAGATACGATCGATCCTGCACTCTTTCCAACGCGTCGACGGAAAATCGCGATCGTCCGAGTAGCCCGCGCGATGATTAATTCCTATTATTTATCTACTCTATCATTTATCCTGATTAATCGTGAATTAGTAATTTCTATATCGCGGTTTTCATCGCGTATATACAGTTTTCAACAACTTCTCACATTTATGAGCTTTTTTGTGAGGAACTGTGTGTCATAGCAATCTTATGCAATCTTTCTTAGTGATATACACCAGTAACCAGATATCTATTCTGCAAAGTTTATGTTTTTGCAGTATTATTTTCTCAAAGAGAGAGTGTGCCGCAACACGTTTCTCAGTGATATGTAGTAATTGCGTTGATGGGGTATAGGAGAGACCCGTAGCTTTCTAAATAGATAACAAAATGAGAAGAGACCACAATGGAATAAATAAATAAAATGTTTATAGAGAGGCAAAAATGCACAAAATCAGGTTTCATAGTATTGCAGTATCACGCGAGACGGGTTATTTATTTGGCGGATAATACACTTGTACACGGAAATATATATTTTTTTTTCTGTACACGCGCGGAAACTAATGAATTTCATTGAATCATGAATTGCGCCGGCTCAGTGGAAAGCGTTTTTATTGTAATTGGTTATCACTATTCGATATTGAAGCGGACGTGTTTTTTTTCCTTTCGTCCGTTTGCTCGTCCGAAACGCAGAAAATTATTTCGCGCGCGCAAAGATTTATCCGACTGCGATGTAATTAATATTCTCGACGGGATTTTGCCATGAATTTTTAGGATTCTATTGTAACGCGCTCCAACTCGCACCCGCTTCTATATACACACGCGCGTTATCTCTCTTCCTGTATGTTTGTGTAGCGTAAACAGATTCGTATCGAAAAAAATGTTTATCATATCACATTCATCCCTCGCGTGCTCAACAATCAAGTTTTGAACTCGCACACCTTTGCTAAATATAATAATTTAAAAATGTGCATTTTCTGTATTTGAAAAATGTACTTGAAAGTGTCGTTTGATTTTTGCATATAAAGAAACAAACAAAAGAAAACAAACAACGTTTCACAAAATAATTTGCCGCCATTTGTGACAATTATCGCATAGCAATATACAGCGGAAAAGAAAAAAGGTTTATGGACGCTTTTTTCCGGTTTTTTATTGCACGAAACTCGCCAATCTGTCAACAGGTCGCGAGCAGTTTGAGAGAAAATACGAATTTGCGCGGCGCATTAAAACAGATGGAATTTTCCATGACGTGCGTACCACGGTAACACCGCGACATTTTTTAACATAAGCCGTCCCGTCTCTCGCTCGGCGCAAGAAAGATCACCTCAGTGGAAAAATTTATGATCATACATACATGCGCCGCCTTGTTACTCGCTTTGATTGCGCGAAATTCATTTTGTGAAATATCGGAGAAAACAGTCATTGACAATTTCTGTTACGGAACGATTTGCTGACACAGTTTGCATTACATGGCAGCGACAATTTAAATAATTCGATTTATTCAATCATAACCCAAATTTGACATTATACAATACAATTTTAAAACACATAACACATATATAATACATATAATATATAACATGTGTGTTATAAGCATGTAACACATTTATATAATTAATATTATAACGCATTAAAAAGTTATTCTTATCTTTTTTTGTTAGATAAAGAAAACATTTTATAAATAAAATAATATATTTTTAAGATCTTACGCAGTTAATTAAATTACTCTCTAGATTAATAAGAAACTTACCTTCATCCGACTGATTTTTCTTGCGAAACGGGCCGCCCGGAATAGAAGAAATCTTCATAGTGAGCAAATCCCGATGCTTGGGATCGATCAATGGATTCTCCAACGTCGACTCGACCAATTCGTAGCTGGTTGAATTGTCGGGATGGGCGATGACCTTCACTGCAAACGACCGGGCGTAACAAGTTGCTCAAGAAAATGCGATCGTCGGGATAAATCCATCAACGCGAGAAGTTTAAACGGATCTTTCTTCTGATTTTTTGTCCAAAAAACGAACAGAAGAAAGATCGCGGTATTGCGCGTGCAGTTCCAAAAAAAAAAAAAATCATAAGGAGTCGCGATTATTTTAAACTGCGGCTGCATTTACACGGGAGAATTGTACGCGCTGCAAAATTTGCGAGAGCGTCTCCTACGCGAATAATCCGTAAAAATATTTACGCGCGAATTTTTCTGCGAATGGTATCGTGGCGAGTCGCGAAAGATCTGAAGAAATTAATGCGACGGGATTGAAAACTTTTTCTCGGCCGCTACATTGCCGCGCGAAACGAAACGAATTAATCACGACTTTCTGATCGTCCTGTATGAGTATATTCAGATACAGTAAATAAAATTTTTACACACAAATAAAAGAAGCCAATACAAACAATATTTGACTGCAATAGCAAATTTTGTTTTTCAATTTACTGTCTATCTTTATAGATAGGAAACTATAGCATTATTATAATAACAGATTAAAACTTTTACTTAAGCTCAAAACGGAAATCAGACGTCAATTAGAATATATTCCATCTAAAATACCTTTTTTTACTATTTAAAAAATTAAAACAGTCTGCATAATTGATCTGTATATTAAAAATATTGTACAAACAATCAGTTTTTGCAAATAAATTATTAAAGTGTATTACGCTGTGAGTTAGGTGAGTGTCATCACCAATAGATTGCCATTTAAACTGATCTTCACAAAAATGAACACGGTAAAAACTTGGATAATTTTAATTAATTATTTAAGTAATCAATAATGTCGTAGGAAAAAATTTCTCTCGAAATACGTATATATTTTCTCCTTTCGAGGTTTTATGTAATTCTCGCCGTAAAAATATAGATAATTAAAATCAATATGTAGTCCGGACGTATTCGTGCAGTTCAATAATTTTATCGGAAATCCGATAACATCCGGACGGGACCTTCGGCAGCTCCTGAAAAGACGAAATTTCTCAAGCGCGCCGATGGAACCCCGGTACGAACCTTGGTCGACAAACCCTTCGTAGGTCTCGAGGAAGAGCCGGTCGACAGGCAGCGCGCCTTGCTTGTCGAACTCGAGGTCGTCGAGGTCGTCGTCGGCGCGGTCGATGATCGCGCCGTGTTCGTAGGTGGGTCTGGGCGCGAATTTCGGGACCGACAGCCGGTCGTCGGTTCCTCGACGAGCCTCCAACGGCTCGTCCAGCGCGGTAGGCGTGGGACGAGCGGCCGCCGGCGCGTACGAGCCCGCCGACGACGACGACTGCGTCGCGACGACGGACGGCGGTGCGGGTAGTAGTGCGGGGTGCTGACGATGGTGCTGGTGCTGGTGGTGCTGTCGGTTTTGGTGGTGGTGGTGGTGCCGATACTGGTGCGGGTGCGCGTCATGCTCGCTTTGGGACGGCAGGTGCACTGTGCTGGAGGCGCGATCATGCTTGGAAAACGAAGACGATGACGACGACGAAGAAGAAGAAAATGAAGAAGAAGAAGAAGAAGAGGAGGAAGAAGAAGAGGAGGAAGAGGAAGAAGAAGAAGATCCATCCATCGAGCGATCCGGATGAAGAGCGCCTGGGCGCGAGGTCTCCACGCGATCCTCGAGCCGATTCACGCCGTACAATTCGTACCGGTCCCGATCGACACGAGGACCGACGCGGACGGCTGGCCTGCCGGGCAGCTCCGGCGCCTCCTTGTGACCGTGGTGATGCCGATCGCCCTCACGATGGTGATGTTGGTAGCGATCGGGGCGTCGATCGTCGGGCTCCCGTATGTCGTACGTGCTGTCGGGGTCGTAGTACGGCGGGGTGCGCGCGGTCCCGGGGAACAGAAAATAGGGATACGTACTGGTCGGCGGCAACCAGATCTCCTGGTAGTTCTCCTGCTGCGGGTCGAACGGGTACAAGGCCGAATCCGTGCCCGACAAGTCTACGGAGGTGGAGGAGGGCAGGACCTCTGTAACACAGAAGCAGAGCCGCGGACGAGAACGGGGTGAGTGAGGGTGCGCGTTCGCCATCGGTAACGCAACGTGCGGGGTCTGCGTGCTGTTCTTGTTGTTTTGGAGTTCGCATGTCGTGGTGACGGTGATGGTGACAGTGGTTGGTGATCGTGGTAGTAGTGGTGATAGTGGTGGTGATGGTGGTAGTGACGGTAGTTGCGGTGCACGGGCGTAACGGACATTGACAGAGGATCGTCGCGGAGAGGAGATTTTGACCCGATCGCTAGGAATGATATATCATACCAGCTAGCGTGTCCGCTGAGATAAATAGTCGTGTGAGTATCGTCCATGTTTCGAGACGTTGAACGCGAAGATTAGACTGTGCGAAATTAACTTACGTTTAGTAATTAATTGATTAATGACATTAATTTGTCTAAAGACAATTAAAGATTGTGTAGAGCTTTTTTAAAAGGAGACGGCAGAAAAAGTATAGATTAAATAGAAAAAAACAAACAAACAAACACTAAAGATAATTAATAAAAGAAACGCCATTAAAAATATTTTTAAGTTAAAACTGCTGTTCAGACAAATCTCACAAAGTCTCAATCGCAAAATTGCTTCTAGAACTTCGTCGAAATTATAGAAGCGAATAAAAACTCAAACAAATAACAACAAGATTCTTTTCTCGTTAGGTATTTAAAAAGTCAGTTTTATCGCTGCACGCTTTTTTTATTCTTCTTTTTTCTTTTTTTTTATATATCCACTTAGTCATTGATATAAAACTTATTTACTTGATTCACTTGAAAAAAAAAATAGCTACCGTCAAGCGCAAAATACTCAGAAACTCATGAAACGCTTTCAGAAAAAAAAAACTGTCATTTAATCCAATCTGCGATTCAATGGAAACCAATTCGCATTTAATTCTCTCACTGTCAATTACACAATTCAAAATGTATTGTTGCGCTTTCCTACATTCTTTATGTTTCAAATGGAATCGATCAACGCGATGAAATTTCACTTTACCGAGGCAGCTTTCTGCCGTCGCGCTTTTTCAACACGACCGCGATTGTTACTTTCCAGTTGCACAAATTAATCGATTGCGAGTTATTCTTTGAATGTATTATTAACGAGCTGATGAAATAATATCTTTTCGAGTATTCTCGCGCCAACGACACGACATCGGGCGTTTTCTCGCTTAGCGGGCGCGATGAAATAAAAAACTGGCAGGAAGACGAAGTTAAACGAACCGATCGGTAACTGAAATCGACAGGCGAGAACCGGTGACGGCGTCTTCTCTCTGATCTTCGTGCTTCTCCGAAAATCGCGCAAAATTCTAGCCGGAGGAGGAATCCTCTTCGCGTTACTGCACAAGAAATTATTTCGGAGTGACGCCAGGCGTGATTTCGTCGTGAGAAATTCAATGTCGATTGCTTGTTTTTGAACAAACATTGTAAATAATTTTGCAAGATATTTGACTAAAATTATTCTCAATTTTATTAAAAAAAAAAGCAAATAATATCAAAATACAATTTTTTTAATTTAATCTGGCGTCAGATTTATTGACTTCGTATTTCAATTATTTACAATATTTACTTTCCATCTAGATAACTTTGATAACGATCCAATTTATATTTTTTGTTTCCAAATAGAATTTATCGTGTACAACAGAATTTTACTTTGCTAGACCTTTAATTGTATTAATAAAATACAAAAAAAAAAAAAAATAAAACTAATATAAACTTTATTTTAATAAAGCATCGTTTATTGGTTTATTTCCCAATTACATACAGTATTCACTTTTTGTTGAGATATCTTTGATAAGCCCGTCGTTTTGTGAGGAATAGGAACAGTATAGTGAGTCGAGTACAGAGAGTAGATAGAGTCGTAATAGGCGCTACACACACTAACAGGCTACACACTCGAGAAAACAAGCTGTAAGTTTACAAACATGCAGGTGGCGATTGGTCGATTCTCTCGATGCGGATTCTCCAACATGCAGAAAAACGACATGCGGTGCATAATTTCGATCGCACTCTGCCCCGCGGGATCGGATCCTTTCGGACACATCCGGCTGCTTCTCTCATCGTGGACTCGAGCCTCATCCGTCAAGCGAGCGCGCGATATTCATATTTCATTTCTCAACCGCACGAGCAATCTTGGCGATTCATCGTCGCGGATTATGGCGGACGAAAGGAATTGCTGGTGTCAATTCAAGTGATCGAGTCCTGTCGATCGTTTTTTAATCACGAAGGATTGAGCGAGTCGATGCATCGGAAGAAAATTAAGAATTAAAACAAAAAAAGAAAAAAACAGAAACACAAAAATAAATAATGGACGCGCAATAAACACGTCGCGCATTTTTGCCATAATGTTACGTGCCCATTTGGTTTAAAACAAGGCTGCCGACTAAGTTAAGAGTCGTGTAGGTATAATAGCAGGATATCCATTGCACGATATTCCCGCGAGAGCGCTTCATCTCGATCGCACCCTCCGCATCTCGTCGATTTATCTCGCGAGCGTTTGTCGACGAAGCGCGCGTGCGATCGTACCGAAATATTCATGGCGTTATAAATGTACGACAGAAATGTATGTACGGACCGCCGCAGACGGATGAGGCGAGAAACACATACGGGGATAGTCCCCAAGAAGGATATCGGTGCTAGGACCCTCCGAGCGAAATGCGTAGGGGGTGTACATAGGGGTGCGCTTTCTCTCGTGCGTTCTGGGAAAATCGATTCTCGCGCAAACTCTCCGTTCGGGACGGACATCTTCGTTCCGGACCGGCGAGGAAGAGGAGGAGGATCCCTCCACAAACTCTTTGGATCGAAGAACGTCTTAAGACGTTCGATTCCGAGTACCTTGTGCTTCGCTGCTCTCCGACGCGCGTTTTTTGTTAATCCTAGTTGAGTAACGTGGAGTGTAATAGATCTTGAAGAACTTTAGCGATACTTAAAGCGGAATATGACAGGAATTTAGTACTTTATTCTGAAGTGAAGTTTTTATCAAGTACGGGGGAAAATGTACGGGTATCGTGATTCCATCATGTAGATAAATTTTAGTATAAACATCCTACGTCACGTAATTGATTTGTCGAAGTGAGTTTTGCGCGCGGAAGCATTGATCAAGTAATGACCGTTAAAAAATTCTTTGTGACGATAAAAAAAAAAAGACAAATCTGTCGTACACTTCTTCATGAAAAATCAATTGTTTACAACAAAAAATAATTTAATTCGATTGCGGGAAGAGTAGTTCGAGCGTTTCAATAAATTTCGTGTTCAATAGTGAGGGGACGCCCTACCTCTTCCTTTGTCCTCTTTTCTTTTTCTCATTGCTATTCATACACTTACCGTCTGGTTGTTCGATATCTCGCGGGAAAGAAGAACGGAGGACGGCGAAGAGCCGGCCCATTTAAAGTCGCGCTTCCAATCTCAATTCAAGATCCAGATCTACATACTGGGGCGAATCGTTTCGTATTACCGGCTCGAACGTCTCGTTTATTTTCGAGGCTTGCATGAAGCAGCGATGTCGAAAAGAATCGACATTCGATTTTAAAGGCGCATGAAAAATTTCCGAAAACAGAAAATTGAAAAGAACTTTTATATCCGTCAAAATTTTTTTGCACTCGGAGCTGCAGCTGAGATTTTCAAAACACGGAAGTTTCAGAAATATCAACGCAAGTTTTAGGTCAGAAATAGAAACAAAAATTGTCAATATAAATGCGAAGAATGTTGTTCAAAATTAGAAAAATCAAGACGTACTTTTCGCGTCAGTGATATTTGCAAATACATTTTTGAAACGACGTTAAATGTAATACGTAAAAATATAAGTGGAGCAAACAATATTTGTTTACACATGTACACAATCTTAAAAATAGTGAGATTCAAAATAACGCGGGGGATATTAAAATAATTCGAAATTGTGCAGCAAAAAAAAAAGAGGCGGCATTTCTTCACGTCCGGAAATATAAAGTGCTTTGTTTCGTCGAGAGCTAAACTGTATTGTTTGTACATTATGTTCTTAGCGTCGAGGTTAATTATGTTTTAACGTTGTTACCACAATACTTAATTATTCGTTTATGTTTCCGTGCTGAAAACTGCTCTCGACAGTCACGCGTTCTACAACTGTTAATGCTTTCGCTTGAGTAAGTAGTACAGGTATATGTATGCCGCATTCATCGCTCGCATATATGCATCGCCGGCGCGATTCATTCGTCAAACATTTATCACACATGCGTGTGATGCGTGTAAATATATACTTACATGTTGCACGTATGAGTCTTAATGTTGTCTTAAATTACTATTGCGAGGCACGAGCGGAAGCGCCATCGATCCTGGATCAGCGAGCAATATTGATATAATATCCACATTAAAGTTACTATAATTTGCAACAGAACTAATAAATTGAACAAATTAGATTTTACATATATTTCGGTAATTGTGTGCAGTATAGAGACTCCTCCCAATTTACTAATCTGTCGAAGTTGAGAAATACATAGCTATATTCATTTTGATGCCGAGAAATTCCCTCTCTCTTTAGTTAATTACGAAGGAAGTAGCTTATCAGAGGGTGAGGATAACGTTCTCTTCAACGAGCCTTAAACACCGCAGTATCGCTTAAAAGTAATTGCCCCGTCGAGCAGCATCCCACGTTGCTCACAACTTTGACGCCCGGAAAAAATGAGACGGTAACAAGAAGTGGCTTCAGTTTAGTACGCGTCAGCTCTCAGCCGGAAGTCTGAAGCTCTAAACGCGTGATGCTATACCAAACCGTCTATGGACTTTGTTGATAACAAACTTTGCACTTTGTTACAAGAATTCAGATAAAAAGAGAGAAAAGAGAGAGAGAGAGAAGAAAGGAAAAAAGAAAGAGCGAGAGAGAGCACTGTCGATTATGCAGATAAACGCGACCATCGTCGTAGTTGTTAATAAACGCTAATTAACCCGGAAATTACCTCTTTTACACCCTCTTTGCAATGTTTTAATAAATATTTAAACACGTTATCCAGTATTTTTTCTCTTTTGTAATTGCGAAAGATTTAAATTAAAAAAAAAATACAAATTTAAATTTAAGCAATTTCTTAAATGTGACAAAACAATGTGATAAAAAATGTAATAAGAAGAATATCGCAAAAAAATATTTAATACGTTATAATAATTGTTACTTGCCATTATTTCCCATATTTTTACGTAAGAAAGTAAAATCTTATTTGGACATGTATTCAATATCGCGAGAAAAAAAAAAGAATATAATTTACAGAAAAAGCAAAACAGTCGTCTGAAATGTGGATAAACACCATTGCTATATTTTCTATCGCTGTGATCCAGGATCGATGTGGGCGTTTCAATGCATACAGTGATAAAAAGAAATTAAAACTCCGTACAAGATACGCACACACAGACAGACACAGGTAAGTAAGAGTTAACCCATCGTGTAAACTCATTGTTAGAATGGACAATATGAGAGAAATAAAAAACAAAACACTATCTGTACACAGGATAGAGACAGACACGCAAGGGTTAACCCTATAAAACTAAAGAGATATACTAAAAAATAACCCCTTAATACATATAAATATCCAAAATTACTTCACAACATCGACAATCGCCTTTTACAAGAGTGCTAATATAATTTTACTCGTTCAATCATGTCACAACAGTCTGTTCGAAACTCAATTTACGACAAAACTTGTCAAACAAGATCTCGTACACGTATTTACGGTCACATGACGTGCGCGTTTGTGCATATCGATAGAAAATAATTAACAAAATTATTTACCGTGACATTAAAAGAAACTTATACGAATATATATTCTTTCAATGATTGATTTTAATGACAAATTTCTATGTGAAATAACACGACTTCTGCATAATCAACAATTGTAACGGAACAAACAAATTTCTTACACACTGCACATGCGATTGAATTGTAATAATTATCAATTAACAAGAGAACGTCGATTTGTATGTCATAGACGCAGTTACGTGTACGATAATGAGCGTTTACGAAAATATACACATGGATAGTGAGAAACTTCACAATTGCGTATTATAGTTGGACTTACCAACGCAGGGATTGCGATTCACCAACGAGAAAATCTTGTCACATCGTTTTTTTATGTGATTGTGCGGACAGATACAACCGAACATCGGCGATATTCGCAGCTGCATCCAGGACTCGTAACAAGCTTCTCTGAAAACAAAAAGAATAGGATACAGTTATATATATACATGAAATACTTTACGCAATCACTTAATAGTTTTATTACATTACAGATTAAACACACATCTTTATAAATAATAAGTCGCAATAAAACGCACTAACTTCTAGAATGTTTTATTCCCTTGTGTGTTGTGCATTTACATACAGAATGTCAAATCTCATTAATGAGTCATTGCGGCGCATTGTAATCGTGGCTTACTCGTAACACGGTGCTGTATAAATGTTATTAATTAATCGCGATGAATTCCCGCTTCGCCTACGGCTAGCGTAAATCTCGTGCGCACGCGCGGAGGATTAATGACTGGCCATCAAATATCGGCGTTTTGCCAAGTACGTCGACCTACATCTGAGCCCCAATAGCCGTTAATAAATATTAAAATACGCAAACTCCGATATATTCACCCGAGCGGAGCGCTGCTGCCTTCGATATATTTCGCAATATTTTTGCGCGTGTCTGTGTTCCAATAATCCACGGTAATTGCAAGACATTATCGACGCGATACATATCGGAGAATTTCAATACGTGCATAATTAGCGATTGCCATCGGTATGTGTTGTACCTACACGGCTCGTAGAAATAATGATACGTCTTTAATAAACTCGACGAGATATTCTTGCTGCTTGCGATATAATAGGCGAATATAAATGTGAGCGGTATATGTAATTAAATTCTTGCTGTAATTGACAAAAGAGTAAAACAAGCTTCGCTATTTCCAATCGAGTTTGCGGAAAATATCATTGATAAAATTGTGCGATAAGTATTACATGCGACAATATTATTATACGCTTTGAAGTATCTAAGTTTACATAAGGAGAGAAAAAGAGAGTGATATTAAATATAAAAATAATTTTACGTTGCAAATTGCAAGAATAAGTAGGCAAAAAAGTAAATGACAAATTAAATTGTTCTCTCTTATGTTCGATAAAACTGCTATTTTCTTATCCTTTTTTCATTTTATCAGTTCAATTCACGCACACACGTACATACACATCTTACAGATTACAGATAACACACCGGAGAAGAACTTCGTCCATCATAGCTGTAAATCGCAGTTCCTTTTTTCTGTCGCAGAACTTTCGTTAGCTCTAGGAAGTCAATTGCGGTTACGGCGCGTCATATCTGGTGCGAGAACCTTGATCGAGAGAACCGAAACGTTACCTCTTTCTTTTCTTTTCTCGTCGAAGGTAACGCGAAAACTTTAGCGAGAGAGAGCTCCGGCCAATTGACTTTTGAACTTACACGGAAACACTTAACGGACTTTTCCTGCGCACCAACATTCCGCTACAAAATACCAGCTCGCAATGCATCCTCCGATGATGCACAGAACAATTACGATTATCTCGTTAACGCGATACAAACTTACTTGTAAACTCCTGTTTTATAATCTTGTAAAAAAAAAAAAAAGAAAGAGAGAGAGAGAGAGAGAGAGAGATATATATATTTTAAAGTGGAAAAATCCTTTACTGTTTATTTAAAATCAATTGTGAAATTTTATACACAAACGTCCAATTTGATTTTAAACTTTTTAAAATGATTGAGTTAAATTCAGGTGTTGTTAATTAAGTACAAATATTGTTAATTTGTAAATTGACACTAAAATGTTCTCTCAATTAACATCAAATACACTTGGCTAAACAGTTGGTCACTCTCGACAGGGATTAAAATAGTACAGACGAATGGCAAGCGAGGAATAGGGTAAGGGTATTTCGACGCGAATAAGACTCTCCAAGCTCAAAATTATTTGGGTTAATGGCACACACGCTACGGTGAATTCCGCTCATCGAATTAGAGGTCAAAGGAGGCAAAAGCGAGCGGATGGTAAAGCTGAAACTGAAGAGACGACGGAGGATAGAGGAGGACGCGCGCATCAAAGGGCGCGAAGGTCCACGTAAGTACGAGAATGCAAGTCACGTTTCATTCCGCATCGCGTGATTTTGTTTGACCTCTCTTTTCCCTTCTTTCATGTGTCGCTGAATTATTTTTCACCTTATCGTATTGCAAAAATATTTTGTTATTTATATCTTTGCATGAATTAAATTAATGAAAAACATTAGAAATCAATTTTGCATTATTCTCAGATTAAATCTTGTGTTGTCCTATATAAATGGATTACGAGTGCTACGAGTAGATATATTGAAAAGTTCTTACACCTGAAGAAATCTTTGTGACCACATGGCCCTCAGATGTCGCCGAGTATATACGATGATCTCATGCATAAATTAAATCTAAAGTGCAAGAAGAGGCGCGAAGACTTTTTTCCCAAGTGAACTTTATCATGTAGCGAAGATACAAACTTTGTGAATGCCACGAAAAAATCGATACAACTTGTCTCGCGCGATCTTTGATTGATCGATTTCGCGATGCTATATATTTAAAGAAAAAACTTCGCATAAATTTGCATATTTGACATTTTTTTATGTAATATTTTTTGAACTATTTGTATATTCGAACTTCTTTTTCATTCTTTATTATTTTGTACAAAAAATATTGTTATTCCGTTCTGTTTGCCATCCATAACGATTTATTCCGTTGCCATTTACTCTTCGATCGCTTTGCTGCTATCAAATTCATATGGCAGCTGCGAGAGCTCCGTGCGGGCGACGCGGCGACGACGCCAAGCAAAGTTCCAGCGAATTTCGCGACCCAGTGACCTGCGCCGTTTACGCCATTGGCGTAAATAAATCGTGCCGCGGCAATATAAATGCGCATAACCAAAATAAGAAATACAAAGGAGAAATTCATGACTCTCATATAACGAAATCCCCCGAGCCGAGGATTCCATGTCTTATATATCCGATCGATAAATGGCATATTCGTTTCCGCTCCGTCGATCAAGGAAATCGTCTCGAAGAAAGTCCGCTTTCTTGAAACAATTCCTTCTTCGATGTAAAACTAGCTTTTCTTCTCACACAAGATTTCTTTCGATCTAAAGTTTTTCAAATTTTGCGAAAAAAGAAGAACGGAGAGAGATTTGAAGTGTAAAATCTCAATCCGCGTACAAAGATTATTACGCACTATGTGGGTGATACGAGATGCACCGCAAAAGTATTTTCTGCATCATGATTATTTGAAACTTTCAAAAAAATTCTGTTTTTAACTAGATTTACTTTTAATTAAACAACAAATAGAAAATTGAATATTTAATCTTGTTAATTTTTTGTTAAATATTAGCTTCGTATTTCAAAAAAATGCATAGAAGAAAAGTACGAAACACTACGACTGATTATATGTGCTTCTCTATTATATTCAGAAGTGGCATACGTTTTAATAGATGCGATCCTTTTCAACGTCAAATTACGTAATGTGACACGTTTTCAAGTATACCTGCTGTATCGAGACTTTGTCAGACGCAATTCGAAGTTTCGGCGATGTCGAATGAGATACGCGCGGGGAATCGACAGCGGCGGAGACAAAGTGGTGCAGACGCGAATTAGTCAGACGCTTCTGCGAAGGAAATCGTAGCGGCTCGTACGAATTTCCGCGACTGAGCATGTCGACGACAGACACTCGAGATGTCGTTTCCTCATGCTCCACAGCCGACCGGCGCGCGGTTTTGTTTTGTTTCAAAATAAAAGTAAACTGTAATTCTTCAGAAAAATTTGAATGTTTACAACGAAAATGTCCTCGAAAGAATGGATTATTATTTCTATCGTGAACAAACAAAAAACTTCATGCGGCGAGAGAGATCTTGACAAGAGATTTGAAAGACTCGTAAAAATAACTTCTAGAAGATTTCCGAAATGGAGAGTATGTTGGCGAGAGATTGTGTAAGAAAAGCACAGAGAGTTAAATTCAATAAGCGCACAGAGTCCTAAAATATTAACGCGTGTTTAATATTCGGCGTGGATATGGAAAGGTCAAGCTTCGTTTAATATCAAGCCAGGTGTTACGACTTTCCAGGTGTTGCAAAATTATTGTACAAGATGCAAAATTAATTTGCATGTATGGAAATTTGCAGTTTAATTATCTATTTAAAACGACAACTATAATAATAGAAAGTAACTAATTGGGGGGGATACGATTTTTTATTTGACGTTTATGTTTTTTTTCTTGATGTACAAAGTTTTAGATCTTCTTTGCCTTTCTCCTCGTCCCTTTGAAAATTTATAAATAAGACATTCTTTCTTATGAAAAAAATACACTCTTTTCGCACATGAAAAATGATTCACATCCATAATGTTCTGACAGATGCTGAGCGGGTTTCCCGAGAGTTTGATTGCAGAACGCGATAAAACGGCAGCGTTATCGCGGCTGAATTACATCGAGGGTCCTAAATGCGAAATAAAAAGAGAGATCCACTCAGCGACCTGTGCGAGTTCACGCCAGTTTTCAGCAAGCTCGACCGGTTTCCCCGACGACGAGTGCGGCCGGTTCGCTTGAACATCGACAAAAGCTATGCATAGCCCAGCATCGAAAAGCTATTGAATAATGTATACCCGCCTATCGGGTCTCGCACGAATGATTAACGACACGAGGTCTAAAAAGTCGAATCATTCGTTTTTTTGCTCGCTTTCTCCCGTCTTCTGGATTTCTGGATTTTTCAATTATTTCTTTTCCGTAAGTTCTTTTCAAGAAAATAAAAAGAACGCACAATATACAGAACGCACAGCACCGATTTATTTGTAAAATAATGTTCTCGTTTAGAATCGCAAAACCTTTACAATAATCCTATACATAAAAATTTTGTTTGGCTTTTCAGTGATGTTTAAATTTAGCGAATAAAAATGTTACATATATATATATATATTTTAGTGGATTAAAACGTTTGCTTAGGTGTGTTAAAATGTTGCTCGTTGAAAGATAGAATCAAAAATTTCTTTTCTGAACTGTGCGTTTGATGTCACGTTGTGTAAACTTCGTTTATTTTAACACAATCAGAAGTGCGCTCAATTTCGTTGATACATTCAACTTTTAGTGTTCATTAAAGCGTCGCGAGACGTGCTCGCGTTTCAGCGCACGGCTGCGGTGCTCTCTCGCGCAGCATCCTTCAGTCTATCTTCCCAACGTGTAACGTTGTAGTAACGACGATGGAGACCGGCGACCGACAGCTTGGTTAAGGGTTGTTTGACAGCCGAGTACGAAGCTCGACTTGGAACACAACCCTTACACCTATCACGTGACGATACGGCCTCATTAAAATTCATAAGTCGACTCGCCGGTTCTCGCTTCAATCCTCTCGCGTCCCCGACCCGGAGCGCGCATTATATATTTATAGACGCTCTCGGATATGTACATGAAGACTGCACCGGACTTCTATGCGTTTACTCGCGAGCGTATTCGATGATCTAAAGTAGAGTAAAGACGTCGTTTATTTTTTACATCTTTTAGAAATTATTTTTTTATCACATTTCTAATCTTAATATCAAAGAGATGATATTTATCAGTTTTGATGTTTTATATTTCATTTTTATTTATAATTTTAAACGCTTGTATAATTAACCGTACGTTTTTTTTATTTTATATAGGACAAGCTCAAAATACTTCTCATCAGAAATATTTATATCTCTTTTAAAATAAAAGAAGATACATATATATATATATATATATATATATATGTATATATTCAGTATATTTATTCAGTTGTAAAAACAGTAAATCCTTGAAAGTTTTAATAAACGGCTTGTAAGTAAAAATAGAAAGCGCAGGAGGCGCTAAAAGTTAATTGCAAAACGACGTCCTGCAAGAAACAAAGTCAGATGACGGTAAATATTTGTCGAGCATTTATTTTTGCCCGTTTGTCTACTTTGCTGCCTCGGATCTACCGATGATGAAAAATACTCGCGCGTATATAATTACCGTAAACCGTGTCAAAGAAGAAGCCCACAGAGACTTTATTTACCTTTATATCTCTCTCTCCGCGGTTCTCCCCCCTCCTTTTCCAACCTCTCGTCGCGCAACCAGAGATTGTCTTCCCAACCCCCAGCTATCCTCGCCGCGCCACTTTTACTCGGCTCCTCTACTTTCTTTTTCTTCGCTTTTCTCGGAAAGTTACGCCGGAGTAAAGTCGGGCGAGCTCGAAGTTTCCGCTAGAAACTCAGCAGTCGCAACTGCATTCTGCGATTGTGAGCGTCTGTCGGGGGACGCGCGCGCGAGCGCACATACAGGAAAAGTTCGCAATTAGCGCTAATTACGCTCGAATGGTCGACAATTAATTCGCGCAATCTACCCCTCAATCTCGGTCACGGTTACCGGGTTTTGCGAAATAGCGCAAGCCACGCAGTTGCATTTCGCGTGACTGATGACGTCGTGCGCGAAAAAGAAAAAAGAAAACCGAGGCAGGGAGAGAAATAATTTGGCTTTTGAATCATTCGTTATCCGAAATTATGCAGTTTGTTACGGGCGCTGAAACGAGAACTTCCGTATATTAACTCTCTCTTGCTCGTTAGTGCAGTTTTACATATGATAAATATTTTTCTCTCGCGCGCGTAGAGAGAGAGAGAGAGGCACATGTTGTGTGTTTACCTGTTTCTAATATTAATTTAATATTTCTTCGTGATTGAAATAAAAAATAAAAAATGTATAATGTATGATAATATTGAATAAACGCTCTCAGTAAATATATCTCAGTTTTTACTTATTTCATTGTGTGTGTGTGTGTATGAGAAATGTATAGATTTTATTTAATTATATTATTTGTCTACTGTTTTAAACAAATAATTTGTAAAAATAATTCGTTAACAATAAAAACATTTGTGTGTGTTTACGCGCATTCTAAATCAACGATCTTTGCTTAAATGTTCTTCTCAATCAGCGAAAAAATATCCGTTTTACATTTTAAAAAAATGTTCCAGGTCACATTTTACGAATATGAAATCATATTTCACACTAGGCGCACATATACGAAGGTATGTTCGCGATGGAGGCAACACTCCTCTTACTCTTCATTCATATCCTGAGAAAGTTGCAATAACTTCAGCATCGCGCGATAAGTGAAAAGTTTTATCAAAGTTCGTTTCGCACTTGTGAGAATTGCACGCGTTCCGCGAGAACCAAGCTTCGATATTAACACTAATTAAGGGCAAGATTAATTTCGGTACAAGAGGGAATTGCCGGCGATAGCAAGTTTATAACTCACAAAAAGGGAAATAGGTTTAATCAGGGCAAAAATAAATCGCACCAAAATAATATATTCCTGAATATATATTTGCGCGTCATTTTTCGTTCGTTAAATCAGACTAATGTCAAATGTGTTTGCCGCGGTAAAAGAATTATCTACTAAATCGCAATCACGCGATTATATATAGGGTAACATTGGTTATGAGACGCAAATTATCAAAAACTTAATTTATCAAATAGTATTTACAAATGTTAAAGACAAATCAAATATACCAATAACATAATTTTACTGTCTCTTCTGGTTGGTTTGATGCTTTCGCGGTGTATTATATTAATATTCGAAGATGGTTTTTGAGTTTGAACCACGTTAGTGTCATTTTTTTAGTGTGTTAATGTATTTTTTGTTTTCATCTATGCGGCACAAACCTCTATTCTAATTGAAGCCACTGCTTTGCGCGCGCGATTTCGACTTGTCGTTGTCTAAATTACGCGCTTCCTTCTAACAGGAATAACTATTCGCGAGCATAAAGACAGACACGTGCCGCGCAATTGCGTTAATTGACTCTAATCGCGTATTTGCAATCGCTCTCGAGCGGGACTATAACGGCAAGAGTCGTATCGCCGCCATCGCTCTCCTTCGCCAGCGACATGCCGGAATTCGCGTTGAAACCATCGAAAATCCCATTACGGAACTACGTCGTCGTAATTATAACGTGGCAGGTTGCTGCATACGTGCCTCATGTACGCGTCGCATCCTGTTCGCGCGCAACCGCACGCACACACGTGCGCGAGCAAGCGCACGCTCATCACACGGCTTTCTCGCAACGCGTCGAGAAATTTAGTGCGCTATAAGGTCGTTGCCACCAAAGTTTACGACCGATTTTTTAGCCAAGATAGCTGAAGAATAGCTAGATGTCAAATTCAAGTTTTGCCTCTAAATGAGAAAAACGTTTTTTCAAAATTATCCGTGATCGCGCTCTCTTATTTTCCGAATAAATATCTGAAGTTCAAAATTACATTTTTTCAATGCGTCATTATTTATCTGGAAACGAGAAAATCGGCGTAAAAATCTCTGGGGAACACGCTCGAATGCGCGCAAACACTCGTGTCACGGCTCGCGAGATTCGTATATATGTCGCGATAACGTCGTTTCGCGTCAAACCATCTGGGAAATAACGATTGAATTTTGGAAAAGAGATTTGAAAACATGAGTGCTAAATTTAGTATTTTCGAAATTAACATACATATATATATCGTACAAAATTGTGTAAAAAAAACTCGCACTTGTTTTTTTTTTCTCGCAAAATTGCGACGTGTTTAGCACTGGAAATTTATAGCACTGCTTATTCGTCAGTGTAAAGTGATCGCGATGATTAAGAGCAGAGCAGAGTGGACGATGCTGCCATTGCAGGCGGGCGAGAGAACCGAACGAGCAAAAGCGGCAGAGGAAAACGCTGAAGAGGGGAGGGGGGAGGAAGTTGAGATACACACGGAAAAGCGGTGGCAGGTGGAGGAAGACCCGTTCTCACCTGCATATTGTATGCCGTATGCTGCAAGTTTACCGCACTGAATTACCAACGCCTCCTCCGCGGTTGCCTTCGTGGCGCGCCTTCTCGTTTCGATCCCCCGCTAATCCCTCTTTCACCTTCGCGCGGTCGTGTATGCCAGAGACCTAACGCATAAATTAACACTTTGCCGCCCTTCTTCGTTAAGCTCGGAAATTTTTCGAGACGCCGCTCTCGAATTCTCCGCTTGCAATTTAACCTTCAAATACTAATAATAACTTTCCACCATTGTTACCGGAATATGTCGCAAACTGGAAATGATTCTGGATGTCTGTTTCGGATCTCTGTTGCGAGAATCGCCACGAGACTTCGCGTTGGATCCGAAAATTTCACTTGACAGACGACGGAACGCCACTTAATTTTGCTAATTGTTACAAACACGTATATTATCCAGAAAACAATGCAAAAATTCTCAACCGCCATCTTATAATAAGAGAAATATATTAAAAATCAAGATGAGTGCAACATTTTTTTACACACATTTCCACAACGTACGGAAAATATATAAAACCACACACATAAAGCTTACAGATTTCCTCTAACTCGCTCTACAAAAATATCGCGTGACGCTCTTTTTGGCGGTTGTGCTTTTGGCTTTTACCGCGTCAGAGGATGCAAGGATGCAATGATGCGTTTTGACGTGTAAGCGCGGGTAATTCTCATGATCTCGGCGTGTCAGGACGTGTGTAAAAAGACGCTGCTGCAGAAACGGAGCTCGACCAGAAAGGACACGAAGCGAGTAAAATGGATTTTCAACCGCATTGCAGAATTACCCGGCCAAGTTTCTGCTCGGAGAGCATATAACAACTAGCCAGTGGTTGCTGGTCGAGGTCAAATTTATGACGCGCTCGCACACCGAAACGCGCCGGAAAAGTCAACCTCTGTTTTATTTTAACGAAAAACTCTTGCAACCGCAAACACACAAAGTTCTCTCAGATCTTCTCTCAAGAATCCGGAAATTTTGTTTTGATGGCAGGTATCGTCGTTATTTCCTGCGAAAAAGTCAGTCACGAAAGTAAGAGAGTGTCTACTATAGGAATAAGTAGTACAAGTAAATATTGATCGGCCAGATCTTGCCAATTTTTTCAAGCATCAAGTTTCTTTCTATGCTATTAGACGCAGCAGAATCACGTCGAAACGGACAAGTTTGGCGAGATTCCCTCTCGAAGAGGACAAAGTTCGGCGTTTAACAAACAAACCTGTCGCGCTTCTGGCACTGATGGTCTGTTATGGGCATTCAGCCTCGCCAGCTAACTGGCCTTGTCTCCCTATCTTGCTCGCTTCCTTCCGTCCTTCCTTCCTTCCTTATTTCGCGTACAATTCCTGTTACAAATGTTATACTCCTCCACGCCAGAAATCGCGGCCACGTCCATGCCAGTTTCTCGAGATGTAACTCTCACAGATCGTGACTGTACAAACCCGCCCGGGGGAGACATACATTCGCCGTTTTCCGTGCAACTATCACGATGGACGCGCAACGTCTTAGTTTGAGGAGTGATGTCAAGAACGTAACGCAGAAACTCGCGAAAAAGCTTGTTACTTCGAGCCGTCTCAATCATAGTCTTTAAAAATGAGCTTCATGTATTTAGATTGTCAGATTACGCAATATCTAATAGCCTTGAGTTAATGACAGAAGATTCTGTAAATAATCGGTAAATTACACGCATACACTAAAGTGTATGCATATATTGTGGTACTATAATTAATTAAATATTATTATCATAAAAAACCGTATTAATTGATGACACAACGTCGTGCGAACTGACAACTCCTGTCAAAGCTCGTACACACGCGAAAATATTGGTGTGTCACACGATCGGATCGCGCCGCTGATTAGACCGCGTTTAAATACGTCAATTATTAATATGTATCTCGTTAATATATTTGCAATATAACGTATGTTTTGCATATACGGCATATAATTAATAATCTGACCTAACTTATCGGGCGAAGATGAAGAATCCATTGCGCGCTGAGAATCCGTCTTCCGGTGTAAGATTTGCCGCGCACCAAGAAACGGCGAATAAATCAAATCGCAAATGCGTTTGACGTGCGGCCAGATTGCGAAGTTTTCCGCGGAATTGGCCGCGAGCCTGGCTCCATCATCGATCGCTGGAAGATCGCGCGCTTGTTTCACGCCGGTCGCGCGTCTTGATGCATAAATTGCATCACGGAAGCAATCGTCGATGCCGTCGTTCCTTTCGCTCGATTGCACTGGCGCGCGCGAAGAATTTGATTTTGATTGATTGAAGACCAATGAAGCGAGAACAGTTTGACTTACACTATTACTTCCTTTCGAGTCTGTCAAGTTATATTTTGAATGCTTATCTATCTATAGCCGTTATATTTATACAGGATGTTTGAAACTTTTGACACAGCCGGTGTAAAAGTAAATTGGATCGATGTGAACAAAAAAGTCACGTGTTCAAAATCACGCTCGATAAGATGTACACATGTTCCTACAATAAATGACATAAGATCGCGGAATTTGTTGATTGTTCCGATCGGAAATTGAGCACTAGCGATTAGTCGCGTAATTAGTCATGTAATCCCATGGTAAATACATGGGAGAGCAGTTCGACGAAGGTGAACGAAAGAGAGATCCAAGATGGACTTCGGGGATTTGCGAATCCGGTCACGGTGGAAATTAATTTTCGACCGAAGAAGAGAATTTAACGGCACCCAGAAATCCGGAATGATAGCGCTAATTCAAGAGAGAGATACTTCTGTCCAACTTATTTTATTGCTCTATATCCCGTGGATACGCGCTAACATCGCCGAAGAAAGAATTAAAGTAAGAAGAAATAAAATAAGTTTTAAAGATGTGCAGGAATTTTTGTAATATTTTGAAACAATTTCGCGAAACGCTCGAAAAATCTTATTAAAATATTAAAACTAGTTATTCGAAGAGATATATAATAATGTTTGTCAAAACAAAAAAATTAAACTATGCGGCATTTTTAAAGAAAAAATCAAAAATTCTCTTTAAATACTGGTTTTTGGAGTCACATCCTAATCTCGTTATGTTCACGCTTCGATAAACCTCCGCGAAAGTTGATTTTCGCAGAACAAAACTTTGTACAGATACCATATCTTTTAAGCTTTGACGTCGATATCAAGTTTCTCGGAGTAATTAACCTTCAATTAAATTTATTTATTGTGAAAATAAACATGTAAAATCCAAGTCAAAGTATATGGTAGTAGTAGTAGTAAAGTATTCCCGGCAGACCGGGTTCACAAGGCGTTTTTTAAAGAAACGTACCCAAAACTTTTACATACAATTTAACATCTTCTTCGCTCTATAGAGCGAAGCCGAAGTATATAAATTCTTATTTATTTACTTTATCGAAGCTCAATTTCAGTAAAAATCTTTTTTTATTTTAGTTTTGTTTTTAATAACTTTGCAAAACACACATGAATTTCAAATTGCTTTCAAGTACTGTGAAATGAAAAGAACTGGCGACAGTTGGATGCTCAATGGAGATTCCGATCATGAACATATAAATCAAGTTAGATTACTGATCACGAAGAATATGGCGGAACAAGCAGTTCTTCTTTTTTTTTTTGTTTGTGCTACTATCTGAATCGAGTAGAGAAGACGAACGAGACGCGATTAACTGATAAAAACTGCTATCTAAAATCGAGTAAATATTTATTGAACAGCGCGGACGATCGTTCGGTCATGCGAGTAGTGGCGCCATTGTTACGGTCAGACATTAACGGATGGCTTCCGCGGCTCGACCGCGCATAAAGATGCAACTATTTTTTTCCGGCCAACGGCAACTTTTCACTCCATCGCGTTCGAGATGCTGTGTTCGATCGCGTGCAATCGATGCGTTTTTGCATCGACCAGCCCGGCTTGGGCGCTTAATCAAAATGCTTCTTGACATTTCAATATCATCAAAGTAACGCGTGGATCTATGCGCAATCATTGCATTGAAGATAAAGTTTCTTACAGACTTTTCTGGACTTAGATTTGACTTTGTAATACTTTGGTACTATTTTTATCCATGTATCTCCATACATCTATCTCTATTTAGAGAAGTTTCCTCATATCGTATAAATAAATACAAGAACAGAGACGAAACCAGTTCAAAACCAAAATAAAAAGTCAGTAGAACTACTTTTATATTGTTAGTTATTGTGAGAACAGTTTTATTTAAGAATTAGGTGAAAAATGGCGCGATAGGAAGAAGACAAGAAGAGCGTCAAAGCGAGAGGAACGGCGGCAGCGATTGCTCGCAAAAAGCCTGTCCTTCGTTAAGAAGCTGCCTCATCGTCATCGTTTCGACGGGGCTCATACGTGAGTTGCATCGCCTCGTTGCAATTACGCTGACCTCGAAAAACTCGTTAATCTGGAAGATAATCAGCCCGCCGAAATGCAAGCTCGAACGCGCCGCGCCGGCTCGACGGAACCCATTAAGTTTCCATACGTGCGCGGAAAATTAGCGCGATAAATCCGCAATGCGCGTTGCCCGGCGAAAGCTGCTGGAGTTGCAAATATGAATCGCACATATGCGATAATAAAAGACGGTGCTTTCCATCGTGTCCAATTATCGCTTAAGCGCGTATAAAAGTAAAAATGGTAAAAATGATATTTTTATCTTTTAGCAATTTACATTTTCACCCCTCTCTCTCTCTCTCTCTCTCTTTCTATACTTTACTAATAACAAAAAAACAATGTTATTTATTTTCGAAAAAATTGCTTATTCTAATTTATATATTTCTCTAGAAATATATTCAAAATTTGCATTAAAATTAGAAATTATGGATCACCTTATAAATCGCACCGATTCAGCTGTGACATGTTTGCGCGCATGTGGAATTTCTCGGCAATATTGCGGCAGCAGGTCGCGAGCGCGACGATTATGCTGGTCCGGTCAGGTGATGCAATAGCGGACACGGAAATCCCGTATGGATTATCCTACGTGCGATGGACCCGGTTGACCGTCTGCTCTCGTCACTTCCGGGCGACCGCCTCGCTGGGATTTCTGTGCGCCGCGCCAAGCAGGATGCATATCCACTGCGCGACCGGATCGGTAATCGGCCGTGTAATGAACGCTTGCCGAGCAATTAGCGCGGCTGCGTGACCGACGTATAATTAAGAAAACGCACAAGCAGCGCGCCACTCTTTCTCTTGTACGTTTTTTTCCCCGGCAATTTTTTCCATCCCTCCGAGAGGGATTAGCGATTTTCTGTCGGAACGTTCTGATCTGATGTATGTACATCGCGCGATTCAACACGCGTCTGCGAGAAATCGAGAGATATCAACGAAGATCTGGAATAACATGTCTGAAATAACATGGTGAACATTTTGAGCACTTATTAAAATAGTAAAAAGGTTTGTGCCATATTTTTTCTTCTCGAAAAAATCTTGCTGATCTTTTTATCAAACTCGCCCTATTTACATGAAAAAAAAAGAAGATCGTTTTAATTTTATTTTCGATATACATATTTAAAAAAAAAAAGACAAATTTCAAATAGTCTGCTTTTTACAAATCATACGGTTATTGTTTAACTTAACACGATACTTACCTATCGTTTTGCTAGCAAAAGAGTAACGTTCGAACCGACGACAATATTACCGCTTATTCCGAAAGATTAAACTCGCAAGAAGTCTTGTGAGCAGAATCCTGATCCAGTTGGTAAAAACGGAGCTGCGCGGACGAGAAGCAAGGACGAGTAGGTTCTTAAAGGCGGAATTGAAGGAACGAAGAACCGATGGAACGAAATTGCCTGCGATGTACGATGAACCGCGGGGGACGGGACCGGAGAGGGTGGGTTAGGTCCCCGACCTCGTTAAGACACAATAAAATTGCGCGGCGTAAAAAAAAAAGGCCGCGAGGCAGAGATTGCTCGGAGCGATCTCCTAATCAAGCTCCTACTCATTCCGCACCGCCCTTGCCTTTTTTTCTTATTTTTTCGCTTTCTCGCAATCCGGACACTTATTATCGCTCGCGGTACCGTCTTCGATCTCTCAATCGAAAGAAGGATTTTGGTGCGGAACAAAAATCCGATCTCGAGACTAAGAGACGATACCGCGCTAATTTTTATTCCGATTATACTGCAAATTATCTTTAATAAATATTTCATATCGGACTCGCGTAAATATCCTCGCTGTGTCCTATATTTCCTTGCTATAAAGTAAGTAAATTCGATTTTCTGAAAATAAAAGCGTTTCTTTCTTCTTCATTTTCTTGATAAGAAAACAGATTCTTTCATTTGCACATCGCGACTTTACCTCCAATTAATTCCACTACCGAGCGCTTACCGAATCAATCCCGAAGCTTTTTATGATTTTTAAAATAGACACGCGAAACTTGGTCAACGATACGCTAAATATAAGCAATCACAATTTATCTCGACTTCGTGAAAAATTTTTTATCTCACTCGGTCTCGTCATTGCTGCCAGCGCACAACTGAGATCTTAATGATTCTCTTTGACGATCTTTCTCGATGTATCTCGTTGTTTTCTTAACGAATACATCTTTCTTTTGCGATCATCTTTCTTTTGCACACGTATATTTTTATTTCGCCTTTAATTAACTTCAATATTTTCGCCAACTGCGCTTATTAAAACGGGAGATGCTCGAATTGGGTCAACAATCCGCTAAATATATCGTTGCTGCAGCAGAAGGGTGAATCGATAGATGAATTAAGAGTTAAGTCAATAGTACGCGGGGCAACCAGTGACGGGTATACTCCGGTGACGTAATAAAGCTTCGTTTTATTGCACAAGGATATTCATATAGAGAGCTCGTCACTCAGCAAGAACAATCGACACGACCGAGAGAGCTCGCGTGACGCCGCAAACGATGGTTCTCAAACGGAAAAGAAAGCAAATAATTTCTTTCGTAGTTGAATTAAAAAGACAAAATAGCAATTTATTGAACCTGAGATTAACGAGTTTAGAAAAGTTCGAGTTCTAAGTATCATATTTCGTCAAAACCTCACGTTAAAAATACGAAACTTGCATCTCGATAACTTTATCTAAAAGATATTTTCCAGAATTGGTACAGTTTTATATATCTGTATATATCAATATATCCGGAGGATAAAGTTATAGAGAAGTGAAAAAATTGGCCGTTAGAAAATAAAGGCAAAATATTTTCTGCTTGTTCAAATTATAATAAAGAGTTATTTCTCTGTAAAAAAGATGTATCTAGACTTTTAATCGCTGCTGAAATAAAATCTAAGCTGCTAATTATAAAATCTGTGTCGCGCCTTGTTAAAAAATAATAATTTCTTTTTTCGAAATAAATATTTTTAAAACACGATTGTCAACTGCACGGAAGAGAAGCGTGGAAAATATTTCAGAAAATGTGCCACATGTGCGTGAGCGGTGCACATTCGGCAGAAGTGAAAAGAGGAAGGAAGGGGGGGAGGATAAATTCGGACGACAATTCCGTCGCGCGCGCACACACGCGGAACGCGCATAATCGCGATCCCGACGTGCGTATCGACGCGTTTCTAATTTGTCCAGCTGCGGCCAGGATTGCAGCGTAATCGCGTATGAATGCGTGCAGCCGCGTGCATCGCGTGAGCAGCCCGCGTCTCATATCGCATACGTTGCAGAATTCCAGCGTGTGCGATCGTGTCGCAAACTCGGATTTTCATGAGGTAGACGAATTAACCAGTGTGTATGTGTGTATGTGTGTAAAATATTTTTTTAGTATGTAAATATACTAATTTATATATAAAAAAATATTATATAGTATATTTTTTCAGTTTTATCTCAAGATGTAAAACAAATAAAAAAAAATGAATGCGCTCCTTTTAGTTTTGAAAAAGTTGATCATATCATATATGTAATAAACGTGCACAAAATTTCAGCGCTTTGCCAATTATTAAACGAGAGTATTTTCTCTCTTTTCAAAAAATACAAAATGCGCATCATTTAGACAAAAAAAATCTAAAGATATTCGAGAGCAACGTGGCGAAGATTAATAAAGAGGATAGTGACACAGAACAGCAACGGAAAATAGTAACATTTACGAAGCTTCAGTACGCTCGATTTTTCGAAACAACGCGGTCGTCTGGCTTTTCCAAATGGAAAAGTCCGATAATGGTGCGACTGTTTAAAGTTGCGCCGAGCAACCGCGAATCTCTATTCTCAATATTACACAATACAATTTTCACCTTGTGTACGTAAACGCTATCGGTGAGCTCACACGTATGAGACTCCTCCTACAAAGTTTAAGCTTTAGTGAGAAAAATACTGCGATGCGAGTCTCGAGAAGTCAATTATTTAGTTATCTTTATCTTTTTAGTTTTTTTAATAAAATGCAATGTGTACTTTTCGACGTACAAACCCGGAATTTGCAAACGCAGTGCGCTATGAATTAATTGTAAATGCATCAAGATTAATGAAGATTAATGAAGAACAATAAGGATAAATTATGCAACATTAAACTAATCATGACATATATAATTATCTTATATTCACTGTTCACTTTATTAAGCTTTAGTGAGAAAAATACTGCGATGCGAGTCTCGAGAAGTCAATTATTTAGTTATCTTTATCTTTTTAGTTTTTTTATATAGAAGTTCTATTTAGTGATCTATCGGTACAATATATTTGTTATGATGATATGAAACGTATTTAACTTCTATTTTAAATTAATTAATCGAAAAATATCTCATTTCGACAAGTAAGACGTTTGCAAAAAGTTTGATAGAAAATGAAAAACGATCGTATCTCGTCGGAATGCCATACAACTAGCGAGTCTCGAATTTTTACATATACGTTTCTAGAGCTTTTTGACCGGATTAAACCTCTCTGTTTTGTATTCGTTTCAAGTTTACTCAAAGAAATTCCATTTGAGTCGTATTGCTTCGTCACGAGGTGACTTTTATATACACCGGGGGCGCGTCTTTATAAATTGAATTTCGAGAGATTTTCTAGAAACGAGAGGGAATCACGCATGCATTGCTCGAAAGTTTTCTCGCACAACCGCACACACAATTTTTTTATATTTTACTTTATTTTAACGCAACATTTTAAAATAAAATATTTTTACTTCTAATGTGAATTGTATGTGAAAAGTTTGAGAATTTTTAAGTTTGTCATTCGGCGAAATTCGGCGAGGCAAGACAGCATCAACATAATGCGATCCGCTTATTTGGAAAGTGGTGTAAGTTCAGTTTTGAAACATTATGCATTTCAATGAGAGAGAGAGAGAGAGAGAGCAAGATATAAACTCGTCCGGGAACGAAAGGAAGACCCACGTATCAATTTCACCAAGTTTCTTGAAATTGGACTTACAGCACTTTCGCGATGCGCGTCTCACGTCAAACTATAGTAAGAGTTTATGCGTCACGTTGTAGCTACGAAAACATAGTCTATAGGTGTATTACGCAAAAAAAAAGAGAGAAAGAAAGTACAAATCTATAGAAGAAATTAAATTATGATATGAAATCGATAAATCGGTAGAGAGAAAAGGGGCACGCCCGTACGACACAGCGTAGCAGTGACTTCAGTTACATAAAAGTGTTATCGAGAAGATATTTCAAGACGGCAGAAGGTTGAGGAATGAATACCCGACGGATCGGCCTCGTAATATTTAATGTCGCAGGGCGACAGACCATCGATCGGTCGTAGACTTCTGTCTGCGACCTCGACAAAGGTCTCGCGCATTACATCCGACTTTGTTCAGCCATTGGCATACTTCTGTAGCGAGTTTTACACAATTATTTTCCTTCATTCCTCGTTTATTTTCAAACAATTGCAACAATGTCCATTCGAAACAAACATTTTGATCAAAATGCTATGCATTTAAAAAATTTAGAAAGGGATTAATTAATATTTAATAATATAATGTCATAATATAATATCGATATTCTTTTTCTGTAGTATTTTAAAGCAGTTGCAGGAATAATAATATTATATATTTAAACAATATCTAATATTTTAATCATTCGAACTGTAACATTTATGAAAAACTTAGATAATTTTATCTGTTGAATCCACACTAAATCTTGCAAAATTTTGCCAAAAAACGATATCCGTTGACTCAGTTCCGGAATTCGGAAAAATTTATCAGTTTATCGATTTTCTAGAATTAACCGTGTGTTGATTTTTCGAATCCTACGCGAGATGTGAAGATGCAAATTTCACAAGCACTCGGCAGATTTGAAAAGTTCCAAGTTGAACGTTCCACCGTTGTTTCCAAAGATTCCAAAAAACTCTTCGTATATTCGAGGAAATCAAAGAACATTTGTAATTTCATTAAAAATCCGAAAACTACGGAAGCAAAAATCGAAAACTTTAAAGAGAATTCTGGCAACATGACAATTTTCTACGGCCGAAATTCGCCGCACAATGACGACAATGTCGACATTTGGAAATGGTTTTTCGTCGAAAGGTTTTCGTTGGGTGCTAACAAAAATTCGTGTACGCAGCGACTTCGGGATTTTTAGTCTCCCGTGTGCAATTGTGAATAAAACAAGCGACTTCGATTAGATTATCGTCAAAGATGAAAGCAAGCCGCGCGACGAAACTATCGAGAACGTCTCGATGTTATCAAACTTTCATGCAAAATCCGCTAATACATCCCTCCGATAACGGAATATAGGAACCGACCGATACACGCACATGTGTGCATTTGCACGCGCCGCGTCGAGTAATCTCGATTCCAATATCCGAGTGACGTTTCGCGACGATGACTGCGTCTCTTTATTATTTTATACATCGCCATGTTCCTGAGGAAGAAAAAACCCTGAACTCTCGTTCTTCACTTCTTAGAAAAGCCGAGATATCCGTATAGGGAAGTGAAGTAAAATGGCCAGCTGAAATAAAAGTGGCTTAAAATAAAATAAGAAAAAACCAGTGGCGCTGAGTTTGTCGTGGTTCGACGCCTCGGGATGCACTCGCGGCTAGAAATCAACTCATTCTTCTTTCCTTTCAAGAACATTCGAGTCAATGCATTAGAAAATCGATTGCATGATTCTGATCTTTAAGAGACTTATTACACACACACACACGTCAAAAATGTGTAACGAGATGAAAACGCAAAGATGTGTATTTTTTTCGAGAAGAAAAAAGAACACGGAAATTAAATGTGACGTGAAAATAAGCCGGAATCTCTTTTGTCCTTTAAATCCTGCTATCTTTTCGCGAAAATTGCAAGTGTGCGTACATAGAACGTAACAGAGTGACCAGAATATCGTTCGTGATAAAGGACAAATATCGTTTAAGATTGACCGGGAATAGAATTTTATTTTGGCGTTTTGTGATCAGCTTGAAGCGATAAATCAAGTATACGGGAGTTTTATTTTCATCTCAAAGATAATAAAGAGAGAGATAAATAAATTGAGCTAATAAAAACTTCAAAACGCGTCACTTTTCATTGAGAGACTCACGGAAAATGGATCGTCACGTTAGTGTTTTATTCGTGGTACATCCGATATCTATACGTAGAAGAACACTAAAGACCGAGGTGTTATCCGCGTCATTTTGCTCGTGTTCTTTATTTTTTTTTTGCTTTCTGTCTTTCCCTTGGCTTGCGGGAAAGCAAGTAGAGGAAACATTTGACTCGGTGACGTTATGTATCGTGTGTAACGTTATTTAACACGCGTCGCGCGAGACGCGCCTAAAACTGCGTAAGTATATTGAGGGCGACAGAGAAGACGCGCGAGAGCAAGAAAGAATTGAAGAAGGCGTACTAGGTATTGGGGCAGAATTTTACCGCGGGGAATTTCCGGACAAATGGGAGCTGCGTAGCGCAGAACCTTCGGGGTTGCGAATACTGCGAGCAAATCCAGTTCAACTGGAAGGCGCATGAGATAGAAATGGAGATCATATAATGCTGAGGCTTGCATAAGGCGCATGTGTTGGCGAACACTCGACGATGCATAGAGAGACACCGGCGCATGTCTTTGATAGTATTTCGAGCACTAGATGCGAGCAAACTTTGACGACTTCGCTCGAGTTACGGTTGAATAAATAAAACCGATTTTGATATCAAAGCATGACTCGCGGATGCTGCGTGGAAAAAATGCCGATTACTTAAGGTTCGATAGATAGAAAATGTTGATGAATATAATTAAATATTACGCTTTACAAGTTTTTGTACCTCAAATATACGTACGAGGAAGAAAATATGATTTAATTTTCTTTAATTAAACTGGGATAACTCGCCGGTATTTGAGCCGGATCTTATCGCGTCGCATAAAAACGTCAGAAAAAAATAGAAGAAGTGAAAATAATTTGCGTGCAACTACTATGTGACTTTATGTTACGTTAGCAGTGTGTTGATGAGTTCAACTTTGTCGCTATTAACAAAAGCATCATCAGTTTGGTAGATTTGTCAACGTGATAAGTAACGCAACAATAATATTTTTACGTAAAATCATTATTACAATTTGCGATACGTATGTATAGAATGGTAAAAGATGAAGCAATTAAACTAATTAATGTTATTTTTATTGCGTGCAACGGAAATCGTTGGGAAGCGGGCGGTGAAATTCATGTAAAATTGCCGAATTGCTCAAACACGTCGACATCGAGCGTTTTCGTTATGAGGGCGCTCGAAGTGTAATACTGATACGAGAGGGAAACTGAGTCTTGTCAATATTGGTCTCAAGTGACAAAGGACTAATCAGGACTAGGCACAGCGGTGGACATATTGCTTATTGCTGCCATTGCTTATGCAATCTCGCATGCAAGCCCCGCAACATCCCAATGTCCGGAGAACAATACAAATGCTGCTATACACTCTGCGGCTTGCGATCAGATCAATCATGTTCGACCAGCACGTTCGAGTTTTCCAAGTGCTATTCCAACAATCGCACTCCGACACTTTGAGTTTCTATTCACGCATACAGAAGTTTGAAATTACATTTACTTTTAAACATTAAACCCATCTCATAATTTTTACAAATCTCTAAACTTTTATATATGTTATGATCAAAGCTTGAAGCGGTCTTAGGATTGACTGGCAAACGTATATATAATATATATATTTCTCACAGAGTAAAAATGCACAGTTATTGCCTCGGCGAGCCATTAAAATTTTCTTTCTCGCATATTTTTCACTTTCTTTCCGCAATTATTATTTTCTGTTCTAGTATCTTTTTTTTTTTTATCCACCGACAGTTCTCGACGAGAGAAAATAACGAGAAGTGATTTACATCGCGGATGCGCTCAACAACAATGCACGAGCACTCTTCGCTCGATGAGAGCCGTTGTATTCTCGAAGCGACCGGAAGTGGTTCTCGCACAGTCCTTCCAGTAATGGCGCATACTCGGCCGTTAATCGTTGCATTTTAATCATCATTCTGTAGTATTTCCAGGACAGCAATTAAAAGCAAGGAAGGCATCAATCAATTTGATTGATCCGAGCAATTATTGATACTGTGCGAAATTCGTTAAAAAAATATCGGCGCCGTCAATTAACATTTCCCTAATTTTCGTCGCGATGATTGAAATAAAATCTATGAAACCTCAAAATTAATTAAAGTAGTTAAATACGTTGCCTTGTGTGTGTGCTTGTTTTCTTTTTTTTGCAGTCTTAGGGTGCAAAGTTCGACGAAGCGTCATGAGTTCTAGATACAATATCTCGATCTCTTCTCGAACTCCACTGATTCTTTTCGCTGATTACTTTATCTTTACCATTTTTATTTATATAGAGGAAAGATAGATAGATAGATAGATGAATAGATAGATAGATAGAGAAAGAGAGAGAGAGAGAGACGCAGGTAACATTTCGGGCGCGCGCGCATTTCGACGGTATACAAAAGCTGGCGAAGGTATTTGTTTCTACGACCGAGAGAACGGTACGAATGTTGTCAGCGAGAGAATTGCTTGTTGCCGGATTAAACGCTCGCGTTTCCATGGACGATCGATCAAAAGATCGACTGTCGAATGCACGCCGTTGTCCGGATCTGATGGGGTCGAACGTAATGTCAGCTCAATCCCCTGCGCGTCCCTCAACACCGCCACACTTTATCTGCTCCGCGCACATCCGGCGCTTCCGTCGCGTGTGCGGTGCGCGATTCAGAATCCTTTTCGTGTAGCGTTCACGAGTGCCGTCCGATTCGCGCGTTCGCACATCGTGGATATTGAGTCTCTGATGCACTGTCCAATTTTCCATCTCCGCTACTCGGCCGGAACAATATATCGCAAAAATATGAAACAAAATCAAAACCCATTTAAATAGACAAATTATTCTCATTTGAATGATTAAAATAAATATTGTAAATAAAAAAAGAATCAAACGTAATATAAAAAAACATAATAATAAATAAGTATATTAATAATAAATAATAATAAAGAAATACATTAATTCTTTTGCAATTTAATAATATCCTCAAAAATCCTGGTTTCTTTTTTTTTCTTTATTTTTTTTTGTGAGAAAGAGAGAAAAAGAAACTTCCGACAATCGCAAATATAACAAGCCAGATAAATTTTCTTCTTTGAATGCGATTAATGCAATCTTATCTCGCGGAATCGTCGCTTTTGGACGACGTTGAGATAAATTAAAAATTACGAAACGCGCGAAAATCTCGAGCAGCCTCCCACGACCGAGAGAGGCGTGAGCGGAGAGAGAGGATGCAAATCTGCGAAGGTGCGAGGAGAGGAAATAATTCCGTCTCCGCGGTAATCCGTAATTTAATTAACTCGGAACAATAGAAGGGGCTGCGCGCGAGGAGACACCCGGATAGATTATCACTGCCCGGTGCAGTTGGATAACAGTATACATCACCGTATAAGCCCTGCACATCTACTTGGAAAACGCAGCGGGCAAGTTAACGAAGAGAGATGAAAGAGAGAGAGAGAGAGAGAGGGAGAGGGAGGAAGGAATGGAAGAAGAGAACACAACGATAAATCTTTCGTCGTTCTATTTCCACGATGGTAAACGCTGATGTGCGAGGAATCGATGCAACCGATGTCAAGTATGACGCTTGTTATGACTAAATCTATGGCTTCATAAACTATTGTCATTTATTACAATTGAGAACTACTCTGGAATAGAAATGATGCGCGTATTTCTAACGAATGCATCGGCGGCAATTAAACAAGCGAAAAAAGCGCTTTATATAAAAAGTTTCATTGTCGTTAATAAACTCTACGTTTTACAAAATGACCAATCCATTATTTGTGAAAATAACAAAATGTCAAAATTATTGAATAATTTTCTAATATTTTCAAAATTAAATAACGTTATAAACAACATTCACGACCAGCAGTTTGATTCCGTGAGCTTTACATTGCGCAAGCTTGTTCGGCTCATATTTCTACAGCTTATACCGATTCGGTGTATATTACAGAGGCGCAGGGTGGAAAAATGTCGGTTCACCCGATCGGGTCTCGACGGCCAGCGCAAACATTGCGGTCGGAGCAAACAGGTGGCCCAATATCGGGCGTGTTTGCAGGCGGATTAGCGATTCTATTGGATACTTTATTCCGGAGCGGCGACGCTGCTCGACACCGACGTTCGCGTCGAGAAACCCGTCGGGAGAAAATAGCGGACGGAAAACGGCGCGGCGGGATTTATCGCGAAGCGGCTGACGGCTAACATTTAGCGGGCGAGTGCATATCCCCACCTCTTGGACTGCCGTCGCGATATGCCCTACGGGAGTGTGCACGGTTCGATTTTTCGAGCGACGAGACGCGGCTGCATTTTTCACGACTGCGAAGGGTTGCTCTTCGCAAACGAGCGAACGTTGGCATTTTTATCTCGCGCGTTTACCTACAACCGAATCCTCAATTACGATCGAAGTGGCGGCGAGACGAACAAATTTTTTCGAAACTCCGATGTGTGTAAATAACAAAGTAATAACAAAGTGTTTTCAGATTTTTATTTTGAGGGAAATATAAATGCAAAAATATAAACTTAAAAATAAAACAGTGCGTAATATAGTTGTTCTCTGCGTAAATGCTGTTGTTCGCAAATAATGTAATCGCACAGCTGATTCTTTGTCCTACCAATCGCGCTGGAAGTAACCGGCAGTTATATGGCGCATGATGGGAAATTCTCGGTGCGATTGTGTTTGATAAGCAGATTTGCAGCTCTGCGGTGCACGCGATCAAGCATTTATATATGTTTGATCTATACAATGTACACAAAATAGAATATTCCAAATAGACTGTGTACAGCTTACATGAATTATAACAAACTTGCGCAAGGCTCGTAGCAATGCTTTAATCGGCGACCTAATTTTGCCAAAATTTTGAACTGTTTTACGGGAAAATTTGCACTAGAGATAAATGTAAATTATAAAGTAGCAAAAATAGCGTAACAGGAAAATCTCTTTGAGAAAATTTAAAAAAATAAAGTTGTCTGTGTCTTTAAGTTCTTTATTTTTTGAAATTATTCTTTCAATGTGATCTCTTCTATTTCGGAAAACAAAGAAGTGGAAAATACAAAGGACTTGCACTAGAAAAACAAGATCCTACACATGTGTATATGAAAACACACAACCGCGAGTATATTAAAAAGTACGAGCTGAACTTCCGACATATTATCTGCATCCTTATTGGACAAAATCAGGTTTAGCCGGGGGGGGACGCCACATACTTGTAATCTCCTTAGAGAGAGTTTCTGAAGAAAAAGATAAAACTTTTCTCAAGCACTCTCAATGTGCTTAGAGAGTTCAGTCGCAATAAATATCCATGTAATCTACTTCAGACTGTTTCAGATTAAGCTCGTCATCCTTTCATCTGCGAACTTTTTGAGAGGCAAAAGATTGATCGTACACAAATTCGGTTTTAATGTGCTAAACAAAAGCGACAATAAAAAGATATCTGCTTCAAAATACAATGTGTGTATAGATACGCTATCTACTGATATTATAAATCTCCTTTTAATCACAAAAAAAAAAAAAAAGATATCATCCACCTCCTGTCCGTAAAAAGTATCAATCATTTCGACGCCACTAAAAGAACACACGAGATAACATACGTAGCGAACTAATTTGTTAAGTTGTCGCAATACGTTCCGTTCGAATATCGCGATTTGAAATTGCGATCTAC
>QVNV01024179.1:0-14100 GCA_014825455.1 Pseudomyrmex pallidus | reverse complement strand
AAAATTTACACGTCTATTCATGTATATGCATATACATGTATATGTTTCTGCACAACACCTTGGAAACGGCTCGTATCGGCCCTATATATATATATATATATATATATATATATATATATATATGCGCCAACGTCGGATTCAATGTCATTATTTGCGGCTTAATACATGTGTAAAATCGCGCAAAAGAATAATTTGTAAAACAAAAAGAGATAATAAAACTATATTTTCACTTTTTTTTTATCAGACGTGCTGTCTCTCTGAGTGTCTCTGCTGAGTGTATAAATACAGACTGACCGCGCACATCAAAAGAAGTAAATCATATAAACAAATTTATTGACATTTGTGTTCTTGATGTATACAAAAGCAAGTAACTGTAGACCTTTACAATAGAATCACAAGTGTGCCAATACTTTTTGAGTGTGAAATTTTCGTTTTTCAATTTTTATTGTTTTACTTGCTTCAATTACAATATTAAGAGTTATTGAAAAGTACAAAACACTACTTCCGTATATCATAAGACATTAAGAGGGTACTGGATACCGACTATTATATAGAGACCTGTAAACCGACGTTTTAAAAACGTAAATTTCTCTAATTTCTAATTTATTTACTACATTACATGAAAAATTATATTTTAATTTGTCAAATTAATTAATACATGAATAAATAAGTAAAAACAGAAATCGATCAACTAATTAATTCGTTTGAAAAAATTTCTGATACATTGTTCAAACTTAATGATTAATTGATTTCCAATTGTTTTTTATCACTATTTATGTATTAATTAATTTGACGAATTAAAATACAATTTCGACAAAAGCAATGTAACCGGGACAAGCGCGAAATGTCGCACGGCGCGCGACGACCCTGCGTACCTTGTATACACGCCGTCTCATTGGGAAACTTTAATAGTTAATAACTCGATAAATAATAGTTTGATCCAAAAGTGGAAAAAAACTTTTAATTCAAAATTCCACCTTCTTTCACTTCCTTCAAGGTTTACTAGTCATTACGGGACACTCTGTAAGTAAAGAAGGAATCTATATAAGTAAAACACTTTATGCTCATTTTCGACAATCAAAAGAATCTAGTGCCTTATCTTATCACATTTTATTTATTTCTATAGAAGTATTTTTGATTTGGTGCAATAAATAAAGGAAAGTCATCAAAAGTGGGCCTCCAGTTTGTTTTTAGGCTATTCTGAGTAAATATGAAGCGTAAAGAATTTTGAAATACTCTGAAACAACTTTGTCATTAATCCTTGTTATAATCCTGCAATAACACTTTTTTAATAATAGGACAAATTTATAAAATTAAGGTTTTTAATAAAAATGGGAAATTTCACGTTTCACAAAAGTGGTTCCTAAGACCTCTAAAGGGCCCAATTAGTGACTATAATACATATAGAATACATCACATTTATTTATAAACTAACATGAGTAAAGTATAAATATGTATTGGGAATATAGTAATAAAACAATAAAATTACAAACTGTTATCATATTCTTTAAAAATACAGTGTTTGTATGTTTTTTTTTTTAATTTGTTCTTAGAACTTGCATCATAATTCCAAAAGGCTCTAATTTCTATAAAACCCTATTGTTTATAAATACAAATGGAGAAAGGGATGCCCACTTTAGGAATCATATGGAGGGCCCGATATAGGCCACCGACTTGCAAACACAAAAAGTCATTATTACTCAGAACGCTTTACTAGAAACCACGTTTAAACTATATGAAAATGTAGCATATCTAGTCAGGATTCCTACTGTATAGTAACAACCACTTATCATTAAACTACAGGTCACAGGAGTGTTCAAGCTGCACCATATAAAAGTTTTGGAAAAACGAATCACGAAATAAGTGCACTGTATCTCAAAGACAAATGACAGCATGCCACTTTTTTGTCGATTGAATTACTAGTTTTAGCGCTCGCCACCAAGTAGCAGCAGCTAACAGAGTCACAAAAGCAGAGGCCCACTTTATGGACTCGGGCCCAAGTTTGGTGACTTTCCCCTACGAAATCAGAGCGATTGTACGAGATGCCAGTTTACAGGTTTTTATAGTCGGTATATCCAGTAAGGGGATTTCAAAGTGGGTCTGTTTTATCAATAAATCTAAACTTTTTGCGCACACTAATCTGTTTTTTGACTATGTGGATTGAGATAAGTCCCTTTCTAATTAAAGTACATACAATAAAAAATCCAGGATGTCCAAACTTATATAACAAAAGTTTAAAAACTATTTTTTAAACTTCAATTTTTTTTATTTTGTTATATAAATTCGAACGTTCCGGATCTCTTATTGTATATATTTTAATTGTAGAAAAAGATTTATCAATTCACACAGCCAAAAAAAGATTAATGTATGCAAAAAATTCAGTTTTATCGATAAAACAGAACCACTTTAGGATCCCACTGGATACCGATTATAAAGACCTGTAAACCGAGATGTTTTTTTTTCGTTTTGTGTCGTATTTACTGCATCAAATTCAAACTGCTTTTCCAGAAATAAGTAAATTGTATTAAAAGAGTGCGCTTGTTTTTTTAGAATGTCAAAATTTAGCATAAAGTTTTTCTTATACAGGTTTTCTTCTATAACCTCACCTTATATGTATGTATGTAGAATTATTTCTAAGCTCTTATATACATATTTACACTGAATTAGCGCACTAAGTACGACAAAAACGAATCGAATGAGACATTCAAATTATGATTTAAATGTCTAGTTTAATGAGAAAAAGAAAAAAATCGTGATTGTTTTATATACTTTTATTTTCAATACACATTATACACTTATTTTCAAAAGCACTAAATAATTGTTTATATTTATTTCCTTTCAGAAGCATTTTTTATGTAATGCAGTGAATAAACTTAGAAATTAGAGAAATTTAGGTTTTTAAAACGTCGGTTTACAAGTCTCTAATCCAGTTTACAAGCCAGGCTTCAATACCTTCTTAATGGACATATTTAGTATTAACATTATATCACTTTACTGTATAAAGATATTTAAAAAATGTGAGTGTGCCAATATTTTTGATAGCCACTGTAGATACTTTTGTTCGAATTTTATTGTACAATTTTCTACATAATGATTGTCAGGTCACGATATTCTAATGAAATATTTACCGTAGGAAAATATAACAAAGCGTACGCTCGGAAATTCCATGTTATAGCTATCTTAAGTTTAGTTTCAAGTTTCCATAAACTTCCAAGTGTATTAAACCACCATTATCTTTAAAAGTGCCACTCACAAGAAAATTTTCAAAAAAAAAAAAAAAAAAAAAAATACCAGGTCAAGATAGTTTTAATGCAAGTGTTATTAAGGCCAAGATATAGCCGGATAACACATGTCAAGTGGAGAGATACCGGCAATCCCTATAGACGCAATCGAGCTTGTACGCGGTTGATTGAAGTGACCGCAATAGTCTGCGGTGGTGTTCAGTTTGTCGTAGCGGACAGGTTCTGAACATTCTCCTCGGTCGCATAAAATCTGTACAATCGCGATTCAGCCATATCGCAGGCAAGTTCCACACCGCACAACCCTTGGCATAGATTCCTAATCATCCGGAATATCTGCGACAATTGCGTATCCGCATGCGGCGAAAATGTTGTATGTTATACATATGTAACGTTTCTAAGTGAGCGAGAGAGTTTCTGCTTTAATTGAAATAAACACGGAATATTCTCCTTAATAATAATGACATTTTCATTTTAAATTAGCGGGGGATAGAGAGATGTGTTTTAAACGTAATGAGTCATTAAGCGCGACTTAATCGACTTTCCTCGAAATTTGTTGAGTTGTGCGCGTACAAAAAGCAAAGTAAAATCGCGAAAGATAAACGAGGTCTTGGCTATTTTCTGTTTTTGACATTTGGACAATCGTAACGCGGATCCGTTACGTTTCAGTGAAATTTTTTCCTCTCTCTCTCTCTCTTTCTTTCTTTCTTTCTTTCTCTATCTCTCTTTATCTCTTTCTTCTCGTTTGGCGTGCTAAATGCGGTGGACGACAGCTTGTTATATCTCCAAGTTTTGCTCCGGGCTGCTTGAAAATTCCAATAGAGAATTTGATGTCCAAAAAACAGTGTCTTGGAACAAGTCCAGGCGAGAGCACACTGCGAAATTCGACAGTCATCGAAAAAAAAAAAAAAAACTAAGTGCCTTTGCTTTTTGGCGCGGAATAAAAATTTCTTTGCGCGCGCGTGTGTGTGTGTATCCAAGATTTTATTACTTTCATAGGTCTCTGGAATTTTTATTTTACTTTTCATACTTATATTTCTTCTAGTTTTATCGAACTCCAATCTATGAGTTTGATGAAGAAAAACATTGATTGCAAATTGTCTGTACAAATTCCGAAATGATTTTATGTTCTGTACAATCTCTCTCGCACAGAGGACTAAAGTTTAAGTTTTTAAATTCAAGCACATTTAAAATCGCGATAAAACAGACCCACTGTTTGAATGCGCGGCGAATCTTTTTCTTACGGTTCTATTAGTCCGCAGGATCGACGACGTGACAGGTCCTTGGAGAACTCCAGGTTCGGAAAAGTTTCAGTAAGACATTAAATTATGCAAGCAAAGTAATGACCGCATGGAATTAACCTCGACCTTAGATTGAGCTTTGAGCGGCGGTTTTTGAAGAGGGCGAGGTTAAACGATAAGATCCAATTATATCGAGAAACAGTTTATCTCGCGGACGAACGAAAGGATAAGTCTGGGAGCGAGAAACTCCCGCGGAGAGCGCTCACTTTTCTCTCGCAGAATGGGATTCCGAAAACGTCCGATATACGCCGCGGAAGGAAAAGAGGGGGAGGAAGCCGATTGTTAATTTTCGCTGAAGTATGACCGGTTTAGAAAATCGTCTTTCCGAGCTATCAAGACGGCAGTATAATTACTAGCTTGATAGTCGATAAGGGAGATGGAATAGCGTCTCTTATCAATTCCATAAAAACTTACGTTGAGGAGGAGATTTTTATTGACTGTTATATAACGTGCTCTTTATTACTCAAATACTCTTTCCGATACATACATACATACATATATATATATATATACACGTATATACTCAGGAGTCTCTTTACCTATTACAAGACAAATAATAGCGTCTGAAAACACAAGTATCTGAAAAATGTTTTCTTATCGCGAGCTCGAAGTATTGTGCTTTTCGTGCTGTAACAACATATGTGATACTTTGTCTCCTTCTCTTAACGTTACTCTCTCGTTTCTCGCGCGCTTCCCGGATACAAGGATCGATATCCTCATGTCTCTCGTATTGCCGTACGTTTTGAGGATATATCGAAGCTCATCTTCGTGGATACGAGCCTCCTCTCCCTTGAGACACCAGGAATGCAGCTCTTCGAGAGGTGAACATTCCTTCTCCTGTAAGACGCGCTTGTAATCAGGATAAGAACGCGGTTTGAACACAGTGAACCCGAAAGGCCTTACGTGACGGGGATAACAATGCGCGGAGCGAGCAAACTGGAAATTTCGTACAAGACAGCGATAAAATGGCAGCAATATATATATATATATATATATATATATATATACATATATAAGCTAAGTGTTATATTGGGGACAGTTCCGTCTTGAACTGCACGTCAGGAAGTGCGCGGGAATCGTTGCATTCGCTTACCTCGTCCTCGTCGTGTATACGTCGTATTTGTCCGCAAAACATTTTTCTTGACACATAGATAAAACAACGTTTCCGCCGAAGCTCTCTTCTTGTTTTCCACATTTTCTTCCAAAGTGCTTTTATATTCCAAGTGTTTCTCTTATTTTTCATAAGCTCGACCTTCTTTTAATGACAAATTGCTTTTTTGTGTGTAACAAAATACAATAATAATTATAACTGTTTTTTTTTTTTGTTTTTACTTAACTGGATTTAGGAAAAATAGAAATTGTGTGAGAAAAAATTCGGGAAATTTCTACGAATAAAAACAAGATGTTATGTGTATTTTTTTATCGTAGCCTGTGTATGTATTTATCGTGTAATTTATGGTGCTGCGACGCTGCTCGAGTATCTTTTTTTACCGTTGCATTACTTGCTCTCGGGAATTTATAGCGTCAAATTTGTAATTGTCGCAAAAATGCGCGCAAATAATTCATTCCACTAAAACCTCGCAATTGATTAAATAATGCACTGTGTGTATACACCATTGTGAGTGTGTATACATATTATGAGAACTGCGGACATGCTGAGCGATGATGGTCCTTTGTCTTCGCGTGTCTTGCTAATAACGTGTGTGCTGTTGTTTGCACGGCAATTTTTAATTAAGATATGAATATAATGAATTACGAGACTGCTTCTATCGCGTTAAATAATTCATTTTCATCGTGCATTACAGATATACCTTCTGTCCACTTTCGTAAAATAAAAATGGTGTATTTCTTCATAACAGTAATTCGCATAAAATTACAAATTTTCCCCGTGTGTGTGTGTGTACTTAAAGTATTAAAACTCTTTTTGTAAATAAAACTGAAGCACAAAGTGACATTTAAAATAAATTAATAAAACAATAAAAAATATACGCCATATTATGTAATATTGAGTATATTGTAATAATCACACAACTTTTAATTTTAAGAAACAACTTCTATAAAAAAAAGTTATTTAATGCTAAACATGATCAAGCAAACTTGATAACTTATCTCATATTCAAGGTTAGTTGTCACATGTCGCTTATATTATACAGAAAATTATAAAGTAGGTAAATAATTTCTGTTTTTATATTTTATTACAGTTAGTGAAATTGTATGTCATTATCAAATATATCTACTTGAAAACAAATATACTTACTTATAAAACATTAGTAGTATACATTAAATTACAAAACATTAATAATGATTTATTTATAAAAAAAGTTATATAAATAATTTTTATAAACGTTTGTATTAAATAAGCCTTTCAAATACAGATGATATTTTAATGTAAGAAAATAGAATGACTTTTAGAAATATTGTTCAAGATATCACGTTTAAGAATAGACTATTACTTTTACGTGCACACTTATGTGACAATTAATCTCGTCTCATTTGAATCAACTCATAAACGTTCATGTTTAATAGAAGATATTGGTATTATGAGCTATTTCAATATATATATATAATACAATAGTTTATAAATATATAATATCTTCTATTAAAAATAATAGTTGCAATAATGGTTAAATAAAAATTAAAAAAATTATCTCATTTCCTTAAAATTATTAAAAACTATCACATTTCTTATATTTAAGGTAAACATTCAATCAAGAATTTTTAAATTAACAAAATGACTACAAAATAGAGGTAAAAAACCTACTCGCTATATTTTCAATAAAAGCTATTTTGTACGCGACTAACACGATAGTAACGCAATTTACCTATATTAGAAAAAAGAATATTCTTTCCTGTATTTAATGATCAAGGTATTAGTTGTGTGATTACTAATTTAGTGCGACAACTAGCCTTGGTTTCCGTTATATCTCAAATAAAAAATTTGTATAAAATTTATGTTTTATTCATCAGAATAGATTTTTTCGATATTTGCAGATATAAGCCTGTTTATTGATATCGAATGTATTAACATGCGTTTCATAAAAAAGTGCACACAACTATTTGATAACTACTTTCAAAGAAATCAACTATTACTTCTCGTAAGTAACAATTACGTTATTATAAGTTTTACCAGTTGTGTGTGTTTATAACTTTAACTAACATTATCTAATTATCATTACAGGACGAGAAGAACCAGTTGCTCATCACGAACCTTTGGCTGAAATTGGTGAGTGTCGCTAATTCTTCTCGAGAATTCTCGTTTCGCGTCAAACGAAAACGAATCGCGACGTTTTCCCAATTGATCGCTGCCACTTAAACGAAACAAAACAAGACTTGCTGAATTTGTCTCGGTTTTACTTTTTTTTTTAAAGATCTTTACCATTCGACCAATTAACCTTTGAATCTTGATTGATTTCGAGTTATTTCAAAGGGCGCGTTCTGCGGCATTATTCAGTTATCGTGTTACACACTACCTGCTTTTATACTTGACGCGCCATATCGCGCAGAATGGTCGCGATCATGTAAATCAGGCATTTACCGTGTCGCGATGCAAAAAGGTGGGAAAAACAAAAATATCGTCATAAACTGCACGTGACGTTACTCCATTTACATATGATTGCGTTCTACCGTATACGCTCTGTGTTTATCACTCTGTTTATAGCTGTGTTTTATCGTAAATTCATCGCGCGATGTGTACGAGCTAGCATTTTTTTTCGCAATATATCGCAGAAATCTCTCTCACAATTTGATATCTATTGTACGAGGAGGAAGAACGTTATTCGTCACACTTAACGTGTGTGTTTATATTCCGCGTTTGCAACTTTATCGTCGGATATCGTCAATGTCCTGAAAAGATGTATGATAGAAAAGTGTGACGATGCACGCGGCGGCGCGGTGGCAAAGTATCCGTGGCGAGAGAGAGGTCGGATCGGATTTTTATCGGGACCCGAACTATTAATAGGACAGCCGCCGCAACAGGTTACTTCCAGAGCACGAGGGAAGTGAAAGACGCGCCCTTATTAGGTTCGCGACGGTGGTGTTTTCTTCCAGAAAGCCGGACGGGCGCGGACGATCCGCTCGGAAGGGCTTGTCGGTGCTCATTTGTCGCGGCTTATGAAGCGGGTTTGGATGAAATCCCCGCGCGAGTTCACACGAGAGATTTGCGTTGACCTGAATTTGACGTCATCGATGACCGATCGTTCTCGACGGATTGACTGACGGATCGGAGACACACCGGGGCGCGCGCCCTTCGACACAGCCGACAATCCAAACAACAAAGGTCGTCTGATCTTCCACGTTACGCTGCCACACCGGTTGACCCTAATTTCACCCTCGGCGTCCTTAACCTTTTACGACCGCTACGAGTTGATATTCGGGAGATTCGCACGATGATGACAAATCTTTCATTAAATTTATCTCGACGTTATTATCGCTGAATTAATCAAGATTGTCTTTTTGTTTTACTTAAGAGGATCTTAAAGTGGGTCTGTTTTATCGATAAAACTGAATTTTTGTGTGTGGCGCACACTAATCTTTTTTTTGGCTGTATAGATTGATAAATCCTTTTCTACAGTTGAAAGTACATACAATAAGGAATCTTACAATTGAAAGTACATACAATAAAGAAAATCCAAATTTATATAACAAAATGAAAACAGTGAAATTTTTTAAACATATTTCAATTTTTTTGTTATATAAGTTTGGACTTCTCGGATTCTTTATTGTATATACTTTAATTTTAGAAAAAGATTTATCAATTTATACAGCTAAAAAAAAAGATTAGTGTGCGTAAAAAATTCAGTTTTATCGATAAAACAGAATTGTAGGATCTCCTTAACACGGAGCTTTTGTATTGTATAACTTTGCATTAAGAATAATTCTGGCTTTTTTGCTTTTAGTTTTATCTGCCTTTCGAACTCTTTCTCTCAACATTATTTCGTTGATGTCACATCTGATAAGTTCGATCGTATATTTGCAATTTTAAAAATACACTATCACGCGGAGAACATAGAAACGTCAATTTTCTTCCTTCGCTATTTAATCTTTTCTATATTCTGGTGAACACGACGACGGCCAATGCATACGGAAGTAACACGCAGCTGCATTTGACTTAAAAAGTCGATACGTTTGCAAAATATAAATCATATCGATATTCAAGGAACATTCGCGTGTATTGATGTATAATACACTTTCCGGTGACATTGCTATCAGATGCACTTGTGTGTCGAAAGAGGCCGAAAAATTAAATATCTGTCCTCCGCGAATAAGAACGATATACCTGCGCATTTCTTTTTCCTATACCGAGAAAGCAATATATTTTTTTGAATGTGTTTTTTTGACTCGAATAACCGGAAATAAACCGAGAAATATTTTTCTCGTATTTCTCGAAAAACATATAAGGATTCGCGGAATAATTTTCTCATTAAGCACGTTTCGAATAACGGCTTCGCCAAAACATCAGAATTCAACTTGCGATGTTAATTCAATGTTAATGGCTTACGCGAGATATATATATATATATATTATGTTTGAAAAAGCGCAAATGTTGCAAATGCATTCAACATTTGTAATTACGTTCGCTCGAAATTATTAACTTAATCCTTGCGGGTCGTTCATTAAATCACGCGCGCAACATGCGCGCAACATGCGATATTCCATTTTCCGACCTATGTCGCGTCCGTGACGTCACCATTATGTATATTCGCCGCTGCATATAAATTGGCGAAATACAAGACTCGTGATCAAAAACTTGTATATATACCGGATCTGTTCATATATTTTTGTAAACAATTGCGCTTAGTATTCGACGTTCGCGCACAAATCCATTTCGCGGATCGCGCATATCAATTTGATAGATCTGGTGTTTTATTAACATTTGGTTTGCAAACTGAAACAATGAATTAATTTACATTTGAAGACTCGTTGATTTTTACATGTAGTGTTTTGCAAACAAAAAATCGAACAACGCTTTATATATATCTCTGTGTGGCGCAATATCAATATTATGAAATTTAATTTAATTTTTTTATACGAATGAATGAGATCAATCATCGACAACGCTCACGTTGTATATGACAATAAATAAATAATTAAAACAGGTCTGTGGCGAGCAATGAAGTTCTTTAATGTAAATGTGAAAATAAAAAAGAACAATCACAACAATGAATGCGAAACGTTTCGCGACTCTAACTCGACACTTTTCTAATTACAAAACTGGTCGCAAAAATTAAAAAAAAATGTCAAACATAAAAACGCGTGAGATCATTCGTCCCATGAAGTGTGTTTATACTTTAATGTGTAGAGAAAATTAGGTCCAAAGTAGAAGACTTGGTCGGTGTATAAGTGTAAAAAAGTCAAATGCATTAGTTTTATCTAAATGGTTTTTTTTGTTATGTTGCGATCGGTGTTATGCTTGTTTTGTTACTGCAAATTTTAACCGACAAATAATACTGACTACTAACCATGTGATGTTTGAACATTATGTAACAGGTGTGCGTATTTTCGATCGGTGGTTAGTTTACTCGTTGCGCTGCCTAAAGCCGTGCAGATCTGTCGAGAACGCATTACTTTATTTATTTTTGACCGAACGCCGGAAATGATCGAGTACTGAAATTTATGTAAAGATACCGAGCGTAGCGCGCGTGCGTGCGGAAATCTCTCGCTCGCGGAAATGCAATGCGATTCGAAATTGGGTGGCGCGGCGCAGCGACGAGACGGCGCTGTATAAAGTTTCGTTACTTCGGTCTCATCGTCTCTGTGTGCAGCGGGACGCAAGAAGGAAACGCATTTACATAATTTTCGCCCGAGCTGATGGAACAAGGAATCCGAAGTAGCGCAACGATACCGCAAACTCGCCCGAGCAACATCGCGTGCGAAATACATGCACGAAAATACACACACACACACACACACACACACACACACACACACACACACACGTGCGAAACGCAACACGTACCGGGTGTCTCCTGTAGTCCGTATAGACGCGACTATCCCGAGGCGTCTGTTAATTTCTTCCAATGAATGTGGTAGTTGCGGAAAACTGGAGAAATGGCCGCCTAGGGATTCCATAGACCTTCGGTTAATGGAGATACCGTGTTCAGATCATTTAGGTATCTTCCTCCGAACGGTTTGAGAAGATAAAGCGCTATATGTACATACATTGTACATATTACTGCACGTGAAGGCCTTGCTTGTGTGTTGTTTTTTTTTTTACTTTTACATTTGAGGTGGCATTTTTTCGTCGGAAATAAAGACGTTCCGAAGTCATCTTTTGCGGCAAAGCAAACACATTTCATCGTGTAATATGTACATGTAATAAGACTGTTAGTTTTTGGAACAAGATTCTGGAAAAGTGCCAGCGATGTTTTATTGTGTTCGTCAACTATTTTTAATTCGATTGCGTCATTAATCAAAACTGAATCCTGAGCCAGCAAATTTTCAAACGTGTAGTCGATAGGAAGAAATTTTATGTTATTTACGGGAATATATCTTGAAAGATTTAGATGGAACGATCTTTTACACGACTCTCTCGAGACAAGGTAGAATAACGACAGATCGACAAAGTTTTAGCTGAGTCGTCGCAGCGAGCACGTGTACCGAAAGACACGTTTTCGAAAATATACGTTTTTTTTTTTATTACACAGAATTTATAACGGGCTCATTAATATTTTTGTGCCGTTGTTTTCTCATCATTACTGCGAACGCCTCTTCAAGGTGGATGCGCGAGATCGTCCGCGATTGCGGTGAAGAAATTTTCTGCACCTGTGTGTAACTTCTCGACCGACTCCAGAGGAAAGGATGCTCGAGCAGGTAGAACAATACAGCGAGTTTCACGAGTCCCGGCGAGCTTTAATGGGCCGAGCGGTATTATGAGCGAGTCAAAGCTCTCTTCCATTTCATCTATATATAGCGACAGCTATTTCGTTTTTCTTCTTCTCTCTCGAGAGTATTGCAGTCTCCATTTTCCGCGCTAGTCGCGTCTCGCGATTTCTTAACTTTGTACATGCATTTAGAGAGACGAAACGGACACGCTTACTTGAAATTTGCGAGCACGGAAAAGCAATAATTTACACTCGCACAAATTGAAGATAAAAATAATTTCGATATGTACATATACTATAGATATATAAAACTATTTTATCTTTGACTGAGCTATTTACCGGAAAAATTGTGCCATACAATTGTTTTTTTATTTTTATTTTTTATTTTTTATTTTTTTTATTTTTAACGACAGGTTTTTATCAAACGTCATCTGACTGTGACGTTATCTGGCTTAGATTTCAGCAAACTCAATTTCTCCATATTTGCTGGCTATGCGCGAGATGTATTTAAAATTGGAAAATTGAAAAACCAGCACCACTAGTGGAGATCGAAAAAATTTCTTCGCGCGTTAACACAGAGTGTTTCTTCGATAATAAAAAAAAGAACAAATGGAACAAATTTTTTAAACGCGAATAGATCAAGTTAAAACACAACGAGACGAAGCGAGATGCGAGCAGCATGAGAATGCAATTTTTGTTGTGTAACTTCCTGATGCAAGAATGTTGTGAAAAAGCACGCCCGCGGCGACGACAGCTTGCAATTGACCTTTTTAGAGATCCGAAACTTTTAACGACGAATTTCGAAATAAAAAAGCGAAAGAAAGAAATGCGAGAAAAAGAAGCGCGCGATAAGCATTCGATTAAGATTCGATTTAGCCATTAACGGGAGTAGTCTTTTCATTTGAACGGATCGTAAATAAAATCCAGTCGCGCGATATTTATGGAATGAAGTTTGAAGCAATAACGTAATTAAGCGCGCGCGCGTATAAGACTCTAAATTACAATATTGTCTTACGTGCGTGTTAATTACGAGGACTCTCTCAAATTCGATACGCTGCTATTCATTCATTAGATATAATTGCTCAATTAGGTGTGCGAGAGAGATAGAGCGATCATCTGATATCAATTTCACGCCGCTTTAATTTTCAACGCCTCCTCTCGATACGTCTTATCTTTCCTTTTTTTGGCCACGGGCGTGGATTCGTTTATGGAAGAGTGCAATATCGTTATCAAAGAGCCCCTCCCCCCTCCCTTGCCTTGTCAGACCGAACGCGACGATTTGCGAGGTAGTTGAGCGATCCAAAAGAAAGAAGTCCATACGCGTAATATACGGGCCAGTTTTTCAGTGGCCTTTGCCATACTGATTAGAAAAAACGGATTTCCCGTTGAGTTGTGTCACAACGCAACTGTCAAACGAACGATCACACAAAAACTTACGATATCCTTAAGAGGACGCGGCTTATGCGACTCGATACAAAACTTCCGGTGGGAAGGATCTCTGTTACGTATAAAAAGAAAAATAAATGTCAGTAACACAAATGTTACTAGACAGTTTTGATCGGTATTTCATGAATTGCGGACAAGACCGTCACGTGACATATAATGTCTATCGATTTACTTTTAATTCCGTCACTTGCCTTAATCGATGCCACGTCGTATCTCCGCAAAATTAATTGCAGCGCTCGCGATATTGGAACGCGCCGTCGCTTTATTGCTCTTATTTTTTTTTTTTTTTTTTTT
>QVNV01024178.1:0-62028 GCA_014825455.1 Pseudomyrmex pallidus | reverse complement strand
CGGCCGCGCCGACGCGACTAAAATCCTGTCGCTAATTTATCGTTTATCATCTACGCGGCGCGTCGTTAAAACGACGGCCGTAGCACGTACTTAAGGCGATAAAAGTACTTAACACTTGAGACCCGAACGAGAGGTCTCGCGATAGGTGTCCCTAGGGACGATTTTGCGTCCTCTGGTTTACGACACAACGTTCGAGTGGCCAGTCGGAAAGTTTACACGATACGATACGCCATTAAAGTTAAACACGCGCCCCGGATCCGTTTCATTAGCGGCGCGAGATTGCCGGCCCATTTGGCCGCGTCAATCTACGGTAGACGATCGCTTCGTACTACGTGTCGCATTTACACGCGTACATTCCGGGCACATTTTAGAAGACTTATAAAAGCGGCGAGATCGAATCTCGTCAACGTCGGTCATCGTTCGCGGAAGAGATAAGATGTATCCCCGCGGTCGTTTGGAGCAGCGCCAAAAAAACCGGACGCGCTGCAGGGGATCCGCGCGGAAGGAGCTTCTCCCCGGGCTGAGGGATGGAGGGAGGAACCCTCCTTCGATTTCTATTAAACGCCCTGCGAAACTTCCTCGCGCGCAACCTGCGTGCAGATTGTTAGGGGTCAAAGGTGCGCCAACCAGGTTGCACGGTGCAGAGAGACCGTCTCGAGGCCCGAGCTATCCGGAACCGGATTCGTAAGAATGAGGAGGCTACGAAAACGTTGAGACTGGTCATGGTTTGCTGGGATATAATGTTGAAAATAAAGGGGGGCGAGCTGCGAGACGGGTGCGAGAGGGTGAGACCTGGATGTGCGATCCCTCTGCAAACGGGAGTGCGCGATTCCATCGGATCTGGTCGCGGGGTCACGCGTGTTCGGAATTTCCTAGACAATCTTTACATTTATTTTCTCGACGCAGGTCATTACCCGTGGGACTTGCTCGCTCGTCTCTCCCGAGAATCGCGCGCTACGTGTCGGCGATTTACGACGGCGCGCCGCGACGACGCGATCATTTCCTCTCCCCCGTCCGGAAAGGTGTTTCGTCGCGCTTTTCGTCGTGTTATCCTCGCAAGTTGAAACAAAAAAATTCTGTACACGTGTAGTTCGTTTCCCACGATTGATCCTATCCTCGTGGTTGATTAACTGTGTGATCGATCGGAGACAATTATTAATATATTTTTCCTTGACCTCCGACGAGTGAGCGAATGTCCGGAACGTAACGTCAATAACGAAAAGCAACTACGGCGATATGTTCGCAGACATGTTTTTGACTCGCACGCGTCCGGCCTTCTTTTCTGGCAAATTGAACATATTTCATCGCGTAATGTCTATTGACACAAGACGGTTTCTTTTTGGAACAAGAGAGGAAGCCGCCGCCGTACGAAGCGGGAGTTTTATATGCGCGCAATAAATCGCGTCGCGTTGATAAAAGTAGGACAGACGGAAATATTCAAATAATCAATATGATGTAATCTAGTTTAATTCGCCGAGCGCGAAAAAACGAGAATACGTGTGTTATCGCGCGAATCGACCAAAAAAAAAATCGGAAACGATAAACTCTTTCGCTCACGCGCGCCGAACGACATAATACACGTAAGTAGACGCATCGCGCAATAGCTTTTTCATGTTTATTGTGCATTCAGCGGTGCTCCGCCGTGCGGAAAAATATCCCATCGGTAAACGCATCTGGATACGCGCCAGACGCGCGCGTGTGCACGTGTGTAATATCATTCTGGATCGATTTCCTGGCATCCAGTCGGCGTTCGGGCCGAATCATTTTATGCGGACAGATTGCCGTTGTCTCTGAATGCGCGGCCGACGTATGATGCACGATTATAGGGCGACGGGCGACGACGCCGCGAGGAAACAGTCCCGCTTTACGAGCGACATATCAAATAATACCGCCGATACGCGCGACTTCGAGCGGGTAATGTGCGTCCGCGGCGCGTCATTTCGCCGAAACGAGTTGCCTTTGAATGGGAGGAACCCTAAGAGACTCTCCGTCTTCGTCGAATTTTTTTTTTTTTAACGACATCTCGGACGACCGATTAGGAGTCGATAATAACGCACAAGAAACGCCTCGGAGGTGAGCCGCCGCCATTACGTCACGAGAAATGAGACGCGATAATATCTGTCGACCGTGTTTCGATTTAACTACACTTATTCACCGGCGGGATATAAACGGTGGATAAAACCCACGACGAGGGTTCACTCCCGCCCCGAAACTGATTCTCATTAGCTCAGCGATTAGTCAGCCTTCGCCCTGTTGTGCCCACCCCTTCGTCTTCTCTCCATCCCGCTTGTCCGTAACGCTTATGTACGTGCAAAGTGCGAGTGAGACGCGTGTGCGAAACTCTTGTGCGTGCGTGTGTAATACGTGGGTGTCCGGCGGTTTTCTCTCTTCTTTCGTGAGTCACTGACGGAAATTACGATCGATCGAACGCGAAACGAGCGAAGGAGAGTTACCACCAGTACAGTCGGGGTACGAAGTCGTTCCACGAAAGAGGGAAACCGACCGCGTCTCGCTCTCCTCCTCCACGTCGTCGTCGTCGTCGGTTCTATCGTAAACGCGTTTACGGACCCCCGATGACAGTGGATGACGGAACGTCTCCGGTCGGAATTTATTCTCGCCGCGTGTCCCGGCCGCTGCTGATCTCGTTAGATCGCGCGGGACGATCGCGCGCGTCGATGGTCGTCGTCGTCGTCGTCGTATACGTGAACGAGGACAAAAGTTCCCTCTCGAAAATATCTCTCGTCCGGTTTCGAGGAGGAATCTCCTCGTTGCTACTGATGCGGGCGCTCGAGCGCTCGTTTCCGAACTTGCATTTCGGACGCTAACGAGAAAGTTTTCAACTGCACTTTATTTTCAACGCTTTCCGGCGTTACTAAAAAGGGAGGGACTATTTGCGCGCGAGAACAAGTAACGACATAAAAAATTCCATTACCTCGCGAAAGAGGATGACATAAGCGCGAAAGCGGAAAACAGTTGTTTCGCGCGTTAGTTGGAGGAGATTGAATATTGAGAAGCGTGAACTTCTCTCTCTATCTCTTGTATAGTTGGAAGCGACTTTGTTTAAATATGATTAAGGTAACCGTCCTAATGACATTGTCACCGAAGACATTTATAAAAGAAATAATTATTAGAGATTAATTGATTATTAGATAAGCAATGTTTCAAGTTTCCTAACACTTTGCGTGTCTAAATACTTTGCAATTAATTTCTTTGATAAATGTCCGGTTATTGGGATATTTGTCTTACGGGGAAAAAGGAGCTTTGACATTACAACGTTTGAATTATTGAAGAAAATAAAAGCAGCTGAGTAAATACGAGCGAGACACTGTAATACTTGTCGCCTTTGGCATATCGGAATTCAAAATGGCACCGGCTTATGTAGTCTCAGATACTGGCAAGCACGTTCGATGGTAACGTTCGATGACAGTCAATGACGAAACGGTCCCGTTGTAATTTATTCCCGTCACGTGCAACCACGGCCACGCTGATCTCGTTAAGTTCCCAAGCCGGTCATCTCGTCGGTGGTTCGTCGCGACCGATGCGACGTGCGCGGAGATAAAATACGTATCGAAATCTCGGTGGTTCTCTAAGATTTCACCGGGAGCCAATGAAAGGCCGAACGACCGAAAGAGAAAGAGAGGGGGAGGTACGGGAATTGCGAGCGATCGAAGGCGGATGAATCCAATCGCGACGATCGGCCAGAACGCCGGGCAAAGTTTTCCGGAGGAATCCTCATTTCGCTCTTATCGTAAACTCGCGTCGAAAGCTCCGTTGACAAGTGGGCGACGGAAGGCTCCGATCGGAATTTATTCTCGCCACGTGTCCCCGCCACCCAGTCTTTTTTAAACCTTCACGACCACCGTGTGTCAAAAGTCTCGTGTACACTTCACTTTCTCATTTTTCTTTATGCCTCTCTAACACCATCAGAAATCGAGTAAAAGTTATTTTCGCCATTTTAGCGAAATAAGGGAAGGTGCAACTGTCGTAAACACAGAGAATGGGATGGGTTCGTTATCAATATATGGGGTTGTATTGAGAGAAATGTCATTTCTTTCGTCTATCTTAACTTTTCATTGGCGATGGCTGGATTACCCGGAATTACGCGATGGGTATTTGTTATAAGTAAATATATTTAAATAATAAGTTAATTTTAAAAAACTATATATTTGTAGTACATTACATTCCGAAGATCCAATCGTAATCGGTTGGACAACAATTTTAGAATTAAAAGAGCAATTGTTACATCGATATGCGTGTATATCTTCAAATAACGACAAAATTCCCAGATATTTTTGCAAATAAGTTCGCAAACTTAGCATCTTTTTAAAATTGCTTTTATTTAAAATTCAGCGGATAAAAGAAAGAGATACAAGAAACCGAGGAGAAACGAGAGACTTTCTTACGGAGAAAGAAACTCTTATCGTCGTTAGTATTCCGCGCGACGCGCGTTCGTCTCTCCCAATTTTATTACCCGGTCTAAGACGTAGCCTCACTTTGACGTAAAAGGAATTATTTAGCGTTTCACGACTCATCGATGCCGTGGAATTTGGTGATGAGGAATTTTTCACGCGGCTCATCCGAAACGAGAATAATCACCGGGCGGATGTCGCCGGGAGAAGCGAGCTGCTTTCTCTCGCGAGAGGAAGGAGGAGTTTTCTCCTTCTCGTGCGCGGCGCGTCCTCCTCGTTTAAATCTTGTCTTCGCCGGAACGATGATAAAGCGTGAGGGCGGTTACTGAATATTTACGCGAAAGTACCGCGACCTGCGATCGATAATTCGGCCGTGCGGTCGACGCGGCGATTAACCTTTAACTGCTCGCGCCCGACCGACACCGCGATCGTTTCGCGTGCATTTTATTTCACCTCTCTTCGCTGTTGGTTTTTTTTTTTTTTTTCGTTCTTTCCCTCATTTTTCCCGTTTTATCGCACGTGGGCGCTCGAATGGCCCGACATTCTCCTACTTCGGTTAATTCCGTAATAATTAACTAATATTCCCCTCCGTTGTTTGTCCGATACACGTGAATTAATTCCGAGAGTTGGTCTTCGGCAACTTGCCGCACAATAGGATGAGGTTCCATTACACCACCGGCAAAACTTTGCGCCACACGGCGGAATGAAGACCACGCGATATCACGTAATACTCAAGAAGAGACAATTAGTCAGTTCCAGTCTCGATGTATTCATGAAGCTTCTCTCGGCGCTTATCGCTTAATTCTTCGATGATCCTTGTGTTTCCTTTTTTTTCTTTTTTTTTTTCCATAATCGCAACTTATTAATGTCCGCTCTTTCGCGTTGCGACAACGTTATCGCTAACAAACTTCGAGAGAGAGAGAGAGAGAAAGAATGTTCGTCAGCTCGCGCGTGTTCGTCAATTATCTTCGCGCAACAACATCGCTGCGCAATTCTCGCCGCCTCTTAAGCGGTGATTATTCGTCGGCGATCGCGCCGAGAGAGAGTTTTCGTAATCGGCAAAATCAATATCGGGTCAAGTGTCATACATAACAACGAGTCAGTTCACTGACTAACGAGATTTATTTCGATAACGCTCTCTCTCTCTCTCTCTCTTTCGCTCGCTTTCCAGCTGTCTGCACACGCATATCTTCTTTTCGCATTGCCAAACTAAACATCACGTCTCACCCTCAATTCACTCAATCTCCCTTCCCTCTCTCCTCCCTTCCGCTCGCCACCACCTTTCGCGTTCCCGATGACAGGAGTAATTACATTTTTATGTTGTTCCGACACGAGGCGGTACGTGACTGTGCAGCGGGATCAATTTGTCCCGTGGCCTCGGCGCCGTGTTCGCAATGGCAAATGTTATTTGCGCTCGGGATAACGCGCGAGACGAAGAACGAGAAACTCAGACAACGAAATGCGATTCCGCGATTGCAAACGCGCGTATGTGTGTGTGTGCGCGCGCGCTCGCTCGCTCGCGAGAGACTCTTCACGCCCCGCGTTATTCCGTTCGTTTCGAATGTAATTATCGACCACGCGCGATTTTCATTCGGAAAACCGACGTCCGGGAGCTTGAGAATGTCCCGAAAAAACAGTCCCCGTCGTCCGAAAAATCAATACCCGACGCTTCCCCACGTGTAAATTGCGACGAGATTTGAAAGTTCGCGTAAACACTCTTATTTACGTCTCTTTAAATTTCCATGTTTTACATGTTACGCTTGGAGGATTATTTGCCCTATTTTTTTTTTTCAAAGAATTTTATACTCGGCATTTCTACAAAGTGGTAAATGTCGCAATAACCGTATCAATTTTCTGCGTTTTATATCTTTAAGATATATTTTTAATTACTAGCTTTTCTAACTTTATGTATTAAAAATACTTTGTGCCACGCTTATATTTCTTTAATAAATGTCCGGTCAGTGTGGTACTCGTCCGGTCATTGGGCACGACATTTACTCTAGTTAATCTCGTTAAACTCTTTCGCGAGATTTAGTCTATCTGAGAAAATTCTTGGGCAAAAAAGAACAAAAAGAAAAATAGAGTGGGAAAGAAAGAGACAGAAGGGAGACGGTCTTAAAAGACGACGTGGGAGCGCGTTTCGCAAAGATGGGCGAGATGCGGATTCGAGCGAGTCATAATTATCAAGATGCAAGTTTTATGATCGCGAAGCGCATCGTTGCCGGGAGGGATTTTCGCAACGAGAGAATCGAGACGGGATTGCTTATTTCAATGCGGTCGTACGGCTCGCCTCGGTTGATTGGTCTTCTCGCGCAAAGTGCACCCCTGATTAATCGATCGTCCGCCGTCGTAATCCCGAACGACTTGTAAGTGGATCGTTTGTAATCCCCGCTAGAGACGGGAGCATCAACAGACTGATTTAGTGCGCGAGAATTCCGAGATCGGCAACTCGGAGACGGAGGGAGGGAGGGACGGAAAAAGATCGACCGTTCCTTTCGCTCGCGCGAGAAGTATCGACGATCTCCGAAGGCGATCCGTCGAGTCTTGCTCCGCGAGAGTAACGACTTAAATTCTCGCCCAATTAGGAAAACACAGGTACGATCTGCGGCGATGTTCATTAATAAGGGCGACGTTGAAAGAAAGCACGGCCGCTGATGAAGACAAACGACGCGGCGTCGTTAATTACTCTTGACTGCCGGCTACCGGTAATTAGAATTAATATTTCTCGCGTAATATATATAGAATTAATAAAACGTCTATTCCCCGCGCCGGTAAAACGCGCATTCGCGCGAGCGTTGCTTGTTAGGGGGATCCTCCGGTCCTTCGTCCCACCGGCTTCTAATTTGGCTCAACATAATAAGTAATTTACAGCGTGTGATCCCTCTATATTTATTTCTCTCTATATATATTTGTCCCATTTACACAAATGTTTTTTTATCTTTTCTGTTATTCGAAGATTCGTTTTAAATATCGAACAACTGATCAAACGTGACACGCGAGATCTAATGACATATCGCCAATGCGAATCGTCTAATATGCCACGGACATTATTACGTGTATATATAGAACGACGTGACTAAATGATACACATTCGGCGCGCGAATAAAGAGCGAAATAAAAGAGCTCGCCACGCCACGTTGGAATTTGCCAGCTGAATTCGAAGCACACTCCGCAATTAATGGCCATATGTTTGTTTCTGGGAAAAAGTTAGCGGGAACTATATCGACCGCGTCTCGGTGTATTAATTCAGCTACACATTGGACAAGAGTTGCTCTGCTTAATCAGTTATTTGCTTCAATCTTCGCCGTCGTATAAATAATTACACACAGCTACGAAATAATTTTAAATACATGTACGAAATTCCATATAATTTGTTTAATTGAAGAAAATGAAAAATTGCTGTGTGTGTGTTGCGAGATAAATGTAAGAAATTAATTAAGAGAAAACTACTCGTGGACAAAATTAAGAGCTGACTCATCAAAAGAAATAGAAGTTAAACTGTCAGTATTTTATGAAAAAAATATGCGGGACTCGACAAACATACATATATATTCACGAAATTGCCACTTAAAAAAAGGAAATCCACGCAGCGAGCGACACGTCGTCGACGAGTCGGTCGATCGTCCGTTCGTTAGTTCGGGGGCGGTTTGATGCAATTGCGACTTCGCCGATAATTTCGCGCTTTCCTTTTTATCACTCACAATAAATTCCGGCGAATCGCCGTGTATATGGGGGGACGGAGTGGTTGCCAAGCTCCCACGAGACCTCCTTGGCGGCGCGATCACGCGTGCCGTAACGAGCAATTTTATCGCTACGAGAGGGATTATGATGCCGGGCCGTTTTCTTGCGCGAAGATTAGGCGGCGGGCGAGGAGGGAAAGCGGTATGTGTTTTCGCGGGGGTGGCGCAGATATAACTCGCGCGGGCGGATAGGAGCGCATTAACGGGCCCCGTGGAGCACGACGTCCCTTTCCTCCTCCCTCCTCTCGTCAACGAGTTATCCACGAAAGTCGAGTTAGCGCGACCGGGCCCTTTCCCCGCCCGTATGTACCTTGTTATCTTATTGTATTGTTAGCGCGGCGCGATGCGCCGTCTTGAAGCAGGTTTCTTCTCTCTTTCACTCTCTTCTCCCCGCGTGATCCTCTCTCCACACTCGTCTTTCGCCCCTCTTCTGCGTTGCTCCTTTGTACGGGCTCTCATCCTGCTTCGTCATCGGTATTTCGCTCCTTCCCTCTCTGTCTCCCATTCAGCACATCGTTCTCTTGCATCGCGCCCCGATGAGATCTCTCTCGTCTCTCGCCCCCTTCTTGCCCGCCGCAACTTGTGCTCTTTTCACTGCGCACTCGGCGAAACCGCCGAACTCGCCTGTAAATTGTCCGCGAGGACCGACCGTCTTGGTGAAATCCTCCGGTCGAAAACTCTTGCGGAATTTTATCAGCGCTCGTTTGTGTTTCGTCGATAACACACGCGCGTCCGTTTTATAAATTTGTGGTTTTTTTGTTGTTGTTGCAACGCGTGTCAGACTATAATTTTACATTTTTCTCTGTATCGCGTTTTACTGATAAAATTTAATTTAAATTAATTGTTAAAAAGCTTTCATAAATTTTGCGAAAAGACTTCACAATTCATCGAACGACGTCAGAGAAAATAAAATCCGTGAAAGATTATCAGATGTTCCTCTTTATGAGATAATAACGTTTGGGTAGAGAGAATAAAAGATAGTCGGAGTTTTTAGTGCTGAAAAAATCTTTCTCTGGAGACAAATCTCCGCCGACTCGTGCACTTGCATTTGCGTGTGTTTTCGATAATTTGATATTTTTTTCCTACTCAAATCAGCCCTGTACAAGTTGGTATTGTGCGGTGTCACCGGATCGCTCTGTCGCGAACGGCGGAAGGAAAGAGACGCGGCGAGAAGAGGGAAAGGATGTGTATGCGTGTGCGCGCGTATTCGTGCGTGCTGCAGGCGAGAGAGATGGACACGCGAGTAGTGGCGGAGAAGAGAGAGAGAACGAGAGGAGCCGTCTTCATTATGCTAATGCCTTGCAACTACAGCTGACCGTGGCCAAAAATAGATGTAGATATCGTGGGATGCTGAGTCTCTCACTCTTCCTCTCCTTTTCTCTTCAACTCTAACTATCGCGTATCTCTCGTCTCCTCCTCGCTATTCCGCTCGGCGCGTTACGCCTCGCTATTCCTCGGCTCGGACTTACACCCCGTCGGAATGAAATGGTGCCGAGGGTGTACATAGATCGAATCGCTGTTTCCCTATTTGTGCTCTTGCACCGTCGAAAATCTCTCGCTCTCTCTCTCCGGTTCCCGCTTCCCTCTTCCCGTATATATTTTATTCTTCCCCGCGCGCGAAAAAAATGCGCTCATTATCCGACTTATGTTTTTCTCTTCTTTTCGAACTTCTCCCACGTGAAACGTATTTTATTCTCGGTGCAACACGGATGATACACATCGGGTCGCAATGCGACAGCCTGAAAAAGCTGTTGTTATCACAAATTATCTTTTTATATTACCTCCCCGCCGCGTAATACTTTTCTCGTGCGATATATATATATATATTTTTTTTTCATAGCTGCGCGGAACTACTACGGCGCGGTGCTACTTTCACGTCTGCGCCGCGTGTGTGTGTGTTCAGTGCTCTTACACGTTTTCAGAACAACGACGTTATCTCGAGCGGCGCATACGCATCGGCGTGTAATGAGTTACTAATACGTATCACAATGCGCGTTGTAGCGCGTCGCATGCATAATGCAAGTTCTATTTACATGAAATGGAAAATGCGCCGGTTGCTTGAAAACATTGATAACGCGTCGACAAAGTAAAAATTTGATAATTCTAAGCGTCTTCTGTGTATTCACATGAAAATTACGTCTTATCGCGAACGTCAGATCTCTCTCTTTCTCTCCCGACAAGTTTTCGCACCTTTGTTTTCGCGCTCGTACTCTTAAAAGCGACGTCGACATTTGTCAAATAAAAATGAAGTAAACTTGTTTACAACGTCAAATACTAATTAGTGCGATTCAATCAGGTAGAATAATTTATACAGCGATGTTCGGTGATGTGTGACAAACAGGAAGACGCGGTGGTTTTGATAAGTATCTATTTACGTACTTTGCACAAATTTTTGCGTTTAAATATCTTCGTTATATAAAATTGCGTAAGATTCGTGCGACCGGACAGATCGTATCGCAAATAAGAAATAATCCCACTGTAGGAGAGGAAATTAATTAGTTTGTGTCTGTAAATTACTAAGATCGATACGTGCCACCTGTAATCCGTTGCTCTCACCCTCGCTAATGTATCAACTCGCGGCTAATATCGAGTATCGGAGCCAATAATATCATCGTGGTGGCAAGGCCCGTCGAGATGTATCGATAACGTTGAAACGCAGAACGGCGCGTATCTTCGGTGTAACTCCTGCGTTGCAAGGGTCGCGCAAGATGAAGAAGATGGCAGCCGCTTGGCTGCAAGGAGGGGACGGAAAGAAAGAAGCGTAACGCAGCGAAGTCAGCGGGTTTTGTTAAAAATTTATTCGGTTCAGTTTCGTGAAAAATATCACCTCGTCCCTCGATGTGTCACACCTCGGCTCTGCCTTTCCCGCGCTCCGTCTTCTTTTCTCTCTTTTTCTCTCTCTCTCTCTCTCACCTCCTTGCTCTTTCTCTCTTTATATCCGGCGGCCTTCTGTATCTTCTCGTTCCCGCTTTTATGCGCTCGTGTACGTGCCGCGCTACGCCGCGCGAGAACTCCGCTATTCATTTTTCAGCGTCACGATACCATCCGGCGCGCCGTATAATTTCGCGTTTGCGATTACGCATCGCGGGATATTGCGATTAATTAGCGAAGAGCGCGCGCCACATCCCCACCTTCCCCGAGATGCATTCAATAAAAATGCATTTTAGAACAAATTACGCCGACAGATAAATTGACAGATACAAACTACCGATTACAGTTTTTTTTTATCTGCAACTTGCGTGGTTACTTAGCTTGGAATTATTTTAATTGTCGACTGTGAAGAAGCACAGAGTTGGCGCAGAAACGCATTGTTTCTTAATTGCATCAATAGGAAAAAAAAAAATATTATCGTTACGATGTGCGAAATAAAATACGATGAAAAACGATCAGTTACGAGAGGGAAAGGTGAATTTTCGTAGAGACGCGCACTTCCGTTCCGAACGTAGCTCCCTGTGGGTTTTGAAAATGGAAAGTGCATTTATATCTCAAAGTATAGACGTGGCTCCGGCTTATCGGAGCCGACGCAGCGACGCAGGAATGGCGCGCGCTTCCGTTTCCGCGTAAGTATCGAAACTCACTCAAGAAAGAGTTTCGAACCGGAGATATCGCGGGTAACTCGAGAGCAAATCGACGTTCCTGCGATTGTAACGACGAGCCGAGATTAGAAATCTCACCAGCAGCGGCATTACGCGCCTCATTTCCATCTCTCCCTGCGAGAGAAACTCTTCTCCTTCTTTAATTATCTAACGTTTCCCCCCCCCTCTCATTCGCCAGTTGAAAATGATAATTCCGTCATTATTATCGCGCGTATTATTCGCGCATTTCCGTGTATTAATCGCCACTTTAAACATTTGATGTCTAAACTTCGAGCGACGAAATGTGCTACGTAGACGTTTCTTTTATTTAAATAAATTAGAAGATCCTGTTGTTGAAGAGTGCGTGTAATTTCTCAGAGATGTATGACGTGTTACTAAAAATGTTACATTTTAATACAGCGCAAATACATATCTGTTATTAAAATTAATGTCGCGTTCGAGACATCTTGCATGAAAATAAGAATAGAAAAGAATATATTTCAGTGTATCACCGACGTCGCGGAGGACAGATGTAAAAGCCGATACGCGCAAAAAAGTTCACATGCAAAAGAAGCGCGGGCGATCCATCAGAATCAGACAGCAGCCGTCTTCTTTCGCCGCGCTTCGGAGAAAGAGAGAGAAAGAGAGATATGAGATCGGCAGAAAATCAAGATGGACCGTGGACGGCCCGATCTCTGGCGCGATTACCGATAACCGTGGCCACGTGAACGAGACGGCGCACATTCGAGAGATAGCGAACGACCAATGTACATATATACGAACGATATATAGTTCAGTCTCGGTGTCGAATCCGGTGGAGAATCTCTTTCTTATTCCCTACGAAATAGAGAATACTGTCGATATAGGTGTAAAATATACTCGTGCCGTTTAACATCTCCATTTCCTTTTATTTCTGTTTTATTTTTATTGTTGCATTTCAATTTATTACACTTTGCTCGGCACGTACGCACGTTTATTTTAATTTATTTTTTTAAACAGAAATTTCAGAAGTAAATATTGAAAAAAATTTGCAAACGTGCCGATTTCACACAGAACTCGCGGTATGTACTTGGAAAATTTTTTTACGTGGATCGCTTCTCACTTACTTCGTCACTTTCAGGCTCAGGTGTGGCTATGTTCTTTCCTTATAAGAAAGCCAAAAGGAACCCTTACCTTAGGGGTATATATATAGGTATATATATATACATATATAGAATGTTTCCCTCAAGATGCATACCTGCGCGGTTATAGGGACGGCCGAGTCCGATTCTTAGAACGTTGGAATCTTGTACTTAAGATCTGACTATGAAAACACCTCAATCAAGTCAACGGTTTCCGTGATAACTGCGAAAGTTTTTTTTTTTTTTTTGATATTTTGTGTTGGCAGAGAATTCCGACCCTATTTACTACAAATAGATCTTTAACACGCAAAAAGATATCTAAAAAAACCGATTAGTCGGTTTATTTTCTTTTCAGTATCTAACGATTGAGTCTTCTAAAATACTGTATGTAAAGTTATTAGAATTCAGAATGTGTCTTGTGTGATGTGTAAAACTATATTATAATAGGATGGAATATTATACGATGAATTAATGGGAGCGGGAATTTATTCGAGCCGATGTATTTTACGGGCGCAACCCTTCGAATTAATTTAAAAAAAAAATTTAAGTGTCTAATAGACATGTAGTTTTTTTTCTTTCCAACTTGAGAGAGAGAAAGAGACACTCGAGAGCGGAGAGTTTGCACGTGAGCAAACATATATTGGCAATTATTTGTTAAGATATATTGTAGTCGAGTCTTTGCGTAGAAAATTAGCAACTTTGCTGGCACTCGGCGTGTCAACACTTAGCGTGGTTCCATGAATTTTCATGAGTTAAATATTCATGACATAATTTATTTCATAATAATATGTGCGGTAAAAGCGCATTGTGTATTCCAGAAAATTCTTGCAAATGAATCGAATAAAAAGCGGGGCTGATTAACCACTTTGAGAAAGAGAAAAAAAAATTAAATTTACAACCATGAAGGCCACTTTGACACGCGACTCTCCGCTTCGAAAAGTCAGAGCCACGTTGGAGCATATTAAAATACGCGATCGATAATTGGGAGTGTATAATGCGCTTTCTCATTTATAGCCGGAGCCAGAAATCTCAGAAATGGCAGATCGCGATATGCCGCGCGATATTTGATATTTCTCACGGTTTTTATAAATTTTTTGTTTTTTGTATTCAATTTTTCATATTGTTCGCGAAGCATCGGAATTTGCATTTTTGAAATAAAGCGAAACGGAAATGTGTTCTCGTCCCGTTTCCCAACTGAAACCGTACTATTTTGTAACGGTATGAATTTAATTATCGAGTTCTGGATATTTTCCAACGAATCTAAGCATCGGGAGCCGGATCAAGAAAGTTTCGAGAGAAGCACCGCGTGTTGAACCGGTAGAAGCGAGATTACGAGTATAGATGTAACAGCGCGATGCGGATGTTACATCCTCTCTTTCTCTTTCGCGAAAACGCGGTTCCGAAATTCGTGCGGAACCCCGGCAATTGCGCGGAAACGAGCGCGCGAGTTATCCCGAGGTCAAAATTTCGGAGTCAATAATACGACGCGCTGGAATTTGGTCGAACAAAATTGGATCAAATTTCGAGCGCGCGACCGCGACGCGCGCTCTAACTTCGTGGTGCGAAGAAGAGACACGCCGATTCTTCGCAGCTACGCAGCAGCGCGCTGAGACAATCGGTATAAAGAATTTCTTTCGGATCTTACGTCCTCTCTTCCTTCCATCGTGCGCGCGCGTTTCTCTTTCCGCCTTTCCACATTCGTACTCTCTCGTCGTTCTTCTCTCTTTCTCCCTCCGTATGCGCTCCTCTTCAACGCGCGCGGTTAAAACAAGATTACTCCGACGTGCGTATACGTATACATGTACATACGAACGCACACCTACACGTTAACGCGCTCGCTAAAGTCTCGCAGTGTTGGTACGCTCCGACGGAAGGAACGAGATCACAAGAGACGGTCGAGAGAGAGATACTGCGAGCGACAGTCGGGGAAAAGCGGGAGGGAAGCGACTGACTAAAACCCCTCCATCCGCGAGCGCCGAGCGTGATAGTCAGCAGGCGATGCGCGGCGAGCGAGCGAGCGAGTAGGCGAGTAAACAGGCTGGGTCGCTAGGCGGCGAGAACGGGACAAAGACAGAGTTACGGTCATATGGGAAACGATAGGGTAGAGGAGACGCGAGGGGCGGGAAGGGGTAAGAAGGGAAAATGCGAGCATGCGCGCCGAAGCGGTTTATCGAGCCGTGGAGAGGGGTGTACGGCGGCCTCGTCCGCCGCCGCCGCCGCCACCGCCGCCGCCGACGTCGTCGTCGTCGACGGTCGCGGTGGCGGTGGCCGCGGTGGTGGCGACGTGGCACTGTATGAGAAAACGGGACGGCATGAACCTCCGGGACCTCGCGGGAAAGAGAAGACTAGAACAGAGCGAGAGGGGCAACGACGAGCCCGTAAAGGAAGAACAATGACGGAGAGGAACGTATCCGGCTGGTGCAAGCGAGATGGCGTCGCGAGCGAGATGGTCGAGCGGCGCGATAGAAAGAGAGGGGAAACGCCGTGGTAGTGGGAGGACAGGGAAGGAAAAAGCGGAGTTATCTGGCAGACGCGCGAGCGAGACGATACAACTCCGAAACGGAAAGAAAAAGAGACGAAGCGCGCGACGACCGCGGGAGCGAGAGAGGGAAACGTGTAGCGGGTGGCTGGGGAAAGGAACGCGGCGAATATCCCGCGGATGCGAGAGCGAGAGGGATGCTTCGGCGTGATGGAGAACGTCGGAATGTGGCGGAGAGAGAGAAAGAGAGAGAAACGGAGAGAAGGAGCGAGTTACATGCGAGGACGATATCGCGAGCGAGACAAACGCACCGAGCTGCCGGTGAAATACGGCAGCGAGGGAGGGACGGAAGCAAAAGCGAGGGCGCGAAGGGGAGTACGTGGCCGATGGAGGGGCTTCGCTGGAACGGGAGAGGGGGGAGAGAGGGGCGCTGCCGTCGGACAGTCGCTGTCGCGCCAGGCCCCCGCTAGCGGCTAACAAGCAAGCAGCAAGCAGTTGCAATCCCGTCGCCTAACCAGCATCGCTCGCATTACCTCTTCACCCTCTCTCAAAATTCGCATTGAGGCTTCCGTCAGCTGCATTATAATATACACGTCGCCCCGTTTCCGTTTCAAGCGCCGGTAGTACCGAACAGCATCGTGTCGTGTCCGCCGTCGCTCCTGACGTACGTCGCCATTGCCGTAGCTACCACCGCCGCCGCCCCCGCCGCCGCCGCCGCCGCCGCCGACGTCGCAGCCGCAGCTTGCTGCCGCCGCCGCCGTTACTACTGCCGTCGTCATCGTCGCGACACGTAGTACGCCGTCGTCGTCGTCGTCGTCGTCATCTTCGTCATCCACGTCGTCGTCGTCGCCGTCGTTCGTCGTTGCCGCAACTTTTCGTCGTCCAGGTCGTGCGCGTGCCTCGCCGCTAGCGGCTCGTTCAAGCTTCCCACACGGCGACGTTTGACATTTCCGTTTGACCATCAGAGAAACGTCAAAAACGCATCTGGTGCGTGGGAGAGAAAGCAGAGACACAGAGTGAGAGAGAAGGAAGAGGAAGAGAGAGAAAGAGAGGTAACATCGGACGGACAGCAGCGAGAGAGAAAGCGGTAGCGTGCACGGATCCGAGAAAGAAACGGCGGAACTCGTGTGATCGGGGAAAGCTGATTATGAGTTGGAATATCGCAGCGGCGGGTCAGCAACGCGTATTTAAGCCGGCTAACGCGTGAGGAGAAGAGAGTGAAAGAAAGAGAAGAGGAAAAAAAATAGAGAGCGGTCGTTTGTTTTTTCATTCGCGAAACAACTCGCACGGTGATTTGCGCCAGACGACGAAGCATCACGTCCGTGCGTGCGTCGTGCCCGCGAGATCGCGCCGAGGCAAAGTTTCGGAGTAAAAATAAAAAAGTGGAGAGAAAAGCGCGCCGAGGCGTCAGACACACAGTTTTCCGGAGAAGTGGTGGTTATTCGACATATAATCGCGGGATATAAATAATACGCAAAATATTTAAGTGCCCGGCAAGAAATTTCGCTTGGTGTTTTTGTTGATCGGTGAAGTGGAGTCGTCGTCTCATCCGAGTCGAACCCGAAGAGAGGAGATACCAGAAGAGAAGAGGAGCATCGCCGCACGACGATCATCGAGCGTCCACGCGTGACCGACATCGCGGCAAGATCGCGGCCGAGCCTTCCGCGTGTTTCGGATCAAGGTAAATGCACATACCTACATAAAGTTCCTTTTTTTTTTTTTCGTTTTCCATCTCTGTGTGGTTTACCCACTTGGGCACACCTGTCCACGTTGAACACCGTGTGCCTCGATGCGTGTGTGCGTATGCGTGTGTGTGTGTCTCTCGCGTGTGTCACGAGACGGATGGCGTGGGTGTGACGCGCGGTGTAGGTACCGATCGTAAAATACGAGCAAGAGCGTACAATAATCTGATGAGGGAACGACGAAGCAGAGACTCGCGCGATGGACGTGACGTTTTCCGCGTGGGCGTCGCGTGTATGTGTGTACATATCGCGTGGTGCCGTTTTGTATGTTGTGATTAATATATCGTGTATGTGTTTGCGCGCCGAGGAATGACGTCACGTTGCTCGAGAATAACGCGAGAATTGCGCCGTGACTGTGTTCTTCTTCTTTTTTTTCCGATTCTTTTGGCGAGCGAATTCGCAGTGTCGCGTTCCGACGGCGTGTGCGTGTCTCTGTGTTCTCGTAAAAAAAGAAAACAACGTTGAAACTCGGAGCGCGTGATAATCGCGCGATAATCGCGTTTGTTTCTTTCGGAACCAACACTTTTCCAGCAAACAGCAGAGTAGTCACGTGCGCAATTGACGAGGAGAGATGCAGGGCGTTTAGACGCAAGTTGCCGTGACTTTATGATTGTTTGAGGATAGAAACTCGCGAGTTTCCGCGGTTTATTTCCGGAGTGTATAGTCAAACACACGCAGGAAAGTCCTCGTGAATTTCCAAACACACATTGTCGTTAAAAGTGATGTTAAATAGGTCGCCGAGTTACACTTAGGCGCATATATTTGTGTTATACAAAAGAAATGTATATACAATTAACGTTCCGTCGCACACTGTGTGTGCGTTACACATGTCGCGGAATAAAAAAAAAAAAAAAAAAAAAAAAAAAAAAAAAAAGTGAATAAATCACACATCGGTGCGAATAATTTAATCTCCGATTTTCATACAAATGTGTTCTCTACAAACGAGAGAATCGTCGGATCGGCGAATTAAAATTTGAAAGTCAAACGGACGCAAGAAGAAAATGAACCAAAGTCGATTTTTTTTTTTTTTATTGCATATGCGACGTATATAAGTTTAATGAAGCGCAATTTTTTTTGTCCACCAAGTGAGAGAACGTTCGCGTGGCTCGACAAAAAAAGTCACTAAAAAAACATATCAAGATATCTGCTAACTCGATCAGATGATGACTTTTATTGACACTTTGCAGCACAATTGAGTGTCGCGTATATCCAACTGTCAATACGGTTATAACTGTTGGAAAATGATTAATTCAGCGCAAACGGGGGGAAACGATCGTGTGTGTATGAAAAAACAGCAAATTTATGATATCATTGATGCAGCGCGATGTATCTTGCAACGTATTTGATTTAAAACCGTCCTGCGCACGAAATGCGCACACGTAAAAACGCATTCCGTTTTAATTAGAAAAACAAAGATGTGAAATCAAACCTTTTCATCAACTTCATGAATGTTCTCTCCTCGTTCGTCTTTTCTCTTATTTCTTCTTCATCTTGTATAATCACCTACGCGAATTCTGCGACGATTTATCTGCAACTCGACGTTCGCAAGTTAAAACGCATATGAATAAATTAAATCGAAAGGAAAAAGATAAAAACAAAATCGAAAAGTGAATCGTACTTGGATCGTGTTTTTGTTTTGCGTCTGAAAACTGGAATAACAGCGCGCGATATCACACACGCCAAGTGCGTACTCGTCAAGAAAAAAAACTCACGAAATCGAGATATCTCGCGCGGGGCGCTGGGAGCGTGTCTCGATCGCTCTGAAGTCAGCAGTCCAAGATAGTTTCGAGACACGGTCAGTCGGATTTTCGCTGGTGGTCGTTAGTGCCTTATCGTTATCACCGTTCGTCGTCGTTGAACTATGTATGTATCGCGTAACAGCGCGCGATAGCCGCGTTTCGAAACGCACAATTGCCGCTCCGACCGTCTTTCTTTCGCTCGCCGCCGCTTCGCGATATCGCCGCGTACTTCACTTGTTCGTTGACGGTCGCGCCGAAACGAGCGCACACGTAACCTCAATCCTCGCGCGCGGATACGCCGAGATTTCTCTACGAATTTCTGCTATCACAACGTGAAAGAGTGAGCGCGGTCGATTCTTTCGGTCTATCTCGCGGCATTGTGAAATTGTGAAAACCAGATGACGTGCGAGAGCCTGTAGAGTGGAAATACTAGCGGCACCGAGGTGACGAGACCGCTGGACGTTGAGAGCCACGGCCCCGACTAAAGTACGTATGTATGCGTGTGTTCGTTATCGTTGACGGTTGCTCTTTGTATATAAAAAGCAGCGTTTTTTTTTTTTTTTTTTTTTTTTTTTTTTTTTTTTTTTTTTTTTTTTTTTTTTTTTTTTTTTTTAACGTTCGTTAGTTACACTTTTCCGTGTTGTTTCGTTGCATTTGTCCTTGCGCAACTGAAAAGGTACCTTACACGTTCCATCGTGCCTCGAGATCATTCTCGCAGTGATGTAATTAATTGTACGGTATTCAACTCCGCTTCACAAGTTGTAGAAATAGAACAAGTGCATCGATTGTTTACAAACAACATTCGCGAGCGTTGTACAGTCTCGTGTTTTTCCAGAAAGAAGGAGAGAGATCGAAAGATTGGAGAACGGTGGCTTGTTTTGTTATTGTTTTTATTAAACAAACGCGCTGTGAGTGCGCGCAGAGAACGTTACTACGCCGCCGATTCGATTTTACCATTTACTCTTCGAAAAGCTTTGCTCCGAAGTAAGAACGCATTTGTTTTTTTTTCTTCTTCAAGTATTTCGCAATTCCATCGCGTCGTTGACTGTGACGCGTTATTCTGAGTCACTGAGACGAAGCTGAACGCGGTACACTTACCTGTTTACTTCTCTCCAATTCACTGTGTCCCCAACGAATCACCATAACAACTGACTGATAATACACCGCGTGCAATATACATATTTATTGTGATTACGTTACGCGATATTATCAATAAATGTGTACGCGTGTGTGTGTATAGTTTACGCATATTGTTTATTTTCTCAATTTACATTTATAATTACCCGTTAATTTCACTAATTGGCTGAAATGAATTTTGAGATTGGACGGATTCGAAGCATATTTTCAACTTACAACAAAATACCGCATGCATGCGCGCGCGAGCATTTCCACCAGAAAATGGAGCAACGTACACACATATATGTACGCATGTAATATGTATTTTTGCGCGTGTGAGAAGGAGTCGGAATTACAGGGGACGCCGATATATATATTCAGGTCCCTTCGCTCGCTCTCTCGAAACCCCGGGATTCGTTTTACGGCCTCGATTCGACGAGTCGCGACGCGATATTTACACCATGTGTGTGCGCGCGCGTGCGTTTACATCACGCGCGCGCTGGTTGTGTCCCCGATCGGATCGCGTTTCTCCGCGTATAGCCGCGCTAGAACGCGAGATCGCGCGCGGTGTATATTTTTTCTACGGTGACGTAACGCGTGAGTCGGGTGGATAATTTTCACGCTGCGAGGGGGAAAAAATGGAGGAAGAGGAGGAGGAAGTGCGCTTGTGCACAGGTAAACTCGCGCGCACACACAGTTGACGCGCAAACGCATCGAATTACACGTACACCTTGGGTGTGTTCCACTGACATTCCGACCTCGTCGTCTTTTATCCTATTGAGACCTTCCTCGCACCTCGCAAGGTACATCCCTGCTGCGCGCGGAGGACCTTTTTTTTTTCCTCTAGCGCCGGCGTTTGGCCCCGGCCGGGTTTCCACGTGTTTACAGTGCCCGTAAGAAGCCCGGGCTACCTTAACGAAGGTCTTTACCAGCGATACCCATGTAATCGATATCTTTCTCACAATGAGAAGACTTGAGTGAATTTACTTTATGTTTAAACGCAAGGCAACGAACGTGACGAACGTTCCATTATTAATGTGACAAAATAGTTAGGTCAATTGACGAGTCAAAGAGGTGCGTTTTTTTTTCCACATCTGTAAATGCTCTGTGACTGAAATAACACGGAGGGATAAGGACGGTTTTTCGTCGCACACGAGTGTTCGTTTCCCGTCGCATTGTTTCGAATTTCGAAAACACACGCCGTTTGTTGTTTCCGAATTTATTTAAATTGCAAGCAATAAAAATACAATCTCCCGAAAGACACACACGCGCGTGTGTGTGTTAGGATTGTTTATTTGCGGACTTGACACGATGACACATTTATAAACAAAGCGAACAAAAATAAGAGAGAGAGAGAAGCATATAGGTAAAACGTTCTAAAAACATATTATACCTACGCAGGTAGATTTTTAAAGAGCAGTTGCACAGACGGGGGAAGAGTGCGAGAAACGTAAATTTAGCGACTATTCCGCATTTAAAAGTAGCAGGGGTTTTTTTTTTTTTTTTTTAATGTTATTCCTTTTGTATTCGCTCGCGTTCGCGACTTTAATTTTCCGTCTCCCATTCCGCCGAGCGGGAACTCTCATTCAATGAGCGCTGTGTGTGGAAGTAACCGCCGGAAGTTTACGTCAGCCGGGAAGTACGTTACAGCGAAAAATTCCATGTAGCAACAATCCGACATGTGCGCTCGCGAGTTTACAACTCACGCGCTCGCTCGCGTCCGCGATCGAAAGGTTGCAAAATGCGCGCCGTCTCATTGAACAGTCAGTAATCGAACTTTACGATTTGCTAACAGCGTCTGGAGTTGATAAATATTTGGCGCATCGGTAAATGCGCGCAATTTTTTTTCTCAGCGACGTCATCGCGAAGAATTATCCCGTGACATCATCGTCGGCGACCGTGTAAGAGATTGACGCTCGGTAACTGCCTGACGCAACGTATGTGCGAATCCATCTCAGGCAGATTGCCCGACAGTCTTGATATATTTGTAGAATCGCGTTACGATCTTTCGGTTCGCAATAAGTGAAATTTACGCGCGACGCGCAAGTGCGAATAAAATTTTCTCTCTTAACAATGCGCGCAATCCCGCCGTGGTGATCCGTAAATATTTTCGCGAAATTAATTCTCTTACTTTAGAGTAGCCCGCGGCAATTTGTTCCTACGAAACGTTTGTATTTGAGAACGATTTCGGTTTTCGGTTTGACAATTATTGTAATTTACGCTTGCACGACGCACAGGTGCGAATAAAGTTTCCTCCTTTCTCTCTCTCTCTCTCTTAAAGTAGGTGACAACGTGACTCCGTGTTGATCCGTAAATTTTCTCTTGCGAAATTAACTCTGTTATTTTAGAGCACGCAATAGTTGATCCTCCAAAGCGTTTGAGATTTTGATTTTTGATCGACAATTATATGAAATTTACGCATTGCGCGCGAATGACAGTTTTTCTCTCAATGTAGGTGACAATATAAACTTTTCGTCACGTGATAATTCGTAAATATTCTTGCGAAATTATCTCATATTTTAGAGCTTTGTTTCTCCGAAGCTATCAAGTTAATCGCTGCTCGTATATAAAATTGACGTAAATTATCTTTAATGTAAGACAGTTTGTCCTAATTGTTCTTTTAAATTAATAAGGAAATTCTCTAGAGCATAATTTTCCGTTAAAGAGATTATAAATTGATAACATTTGTTGGATATCTCGATCTTTCGTTTGTATCTCTCTCAGTTTAAAAATAGACTTTATATATAGTCTTGTCTATTTGGCATGTACAAGATTCGCTTTGACATTGCTTGTTTGTTTCAAGTTGTGTTTCACCTCAGTGTGAATTTCATTTTACACATGATATAATTTTTGCTGGTCAAATTTCGGGATAAAAATCACTGAGTTGAGTTTTGCTGGAATATATTTTATTAGTGAAAAATCATATGTCATAATGTACGTACACACACACACTTTCACTCTTCATTATGTTAAATAACTTGAAAAATGTTATCTTTTTTTTTTTTGCAGATATTATCTCTTGAAATGCTTTTAACGGCTCTCTAATATGTACAACATGAAATTTAATTTAGAGGATTGCAAAAAATACTAGAAAATCAAAAAAAAAAAAAAAAAAAAAAAAAAAAAAAAAAAAAAAAAAAAAAAAAAAAAAAATTATAAAACGCGAAAAAAAAGAATGCTAAAGAACATCTTTCATTACGTAACATCAATTTCTTGTGGAAATAATATCCAGTCCAGTTTATTAAAGAGGAAGCGCTTAAAGAGAAAAATAGTGCTAAAAATATATAAATTCAAGTCGGGCATTAGTATTTAACTGAAAAAGTTTTTTCGAAAAACATGACAAATTATTAGCAATGTGCAAACTCACTTTGTTTAATCGCTTTCGCGATAACGTCGCTTCGTCGTCGTCGTCGTCGTTTAATCGCGTCCATTCGACGGCGCGCGACACATTGAACTTATTGACGGTCACGCTGAGATCAATAATACGAAAAGGACGAATCTAGCCCGCGGGTTTTCTACTTCCGACAGCGACTCTCGTTCCAAAGGAGCGTTCGATCGGTCGATCGATCTCTCTCGGAGGAGAAGGCGGATAGGGGTATCGGATTACACGCGCATATAAGCACACACGCGATTATCGTAAAATAGCCAGAATGTAATATTGTTCCGTGAACTTGAATAAAAATGTAGTTCATCAAACGTGAAGAGTATTTAATCAATATTGAAAAGATCGATTCCGCAAAAAAGAGAGCTAAGCTGAACGATTGATTACACAACCTTTATGTCTCGGTTAATTACAAAGTGAGATTCGCGTCTACGGCGAAACTCGGTTTTAATTAATTAAATTTGCGAAGTGACAGATAAGTAGTCTGTAATCGAGTTTTGATTAAGTAAAGCTCTCTGTTGAGGAATACGATCGATTGCCGATTTCGCGCTGCTGATTGCCGCGTTTCACGGTTAGCTCCTGTACGCATTAATCTTTAGCGCGGGGGAAAAGCAGCCGAGGGGTGGGAACACACAAAAGGGTGACGCGTGTATACTCGAGGATGGCGACGTAATTCCAGGGTCGCGCGCGTAACGTCGAGTGGCGCAAGTTGTTGCGCCTGAAAGCGCACAAAAGCGGCAAAAGCGACGGCGATAGTATAGCAGCGCGAACAATCGCATAAATGCAGAGCGCGTCACATCTTCTCGCGAAGTGAAAGAATTATATTATTTATACATGTTAGAGGAAATTTATTCTCTCCCTCTCTCTCTCTCTCTGCATTATTAACATAAATACATCGCGCATCACAAAACCGCGCGTTTGCCCCATTGCCAATTATTTAATTATTCAACAGAATAGAATAATTTCTATGCATCTAACGACCCAGTAATTCTCAACGCAAATAAATTATAAGATATAAAAAAAAAAGAAAATATGGATAAAAAATTTAAATTAAATTGCCCCGGGAATCGATATTATCTGTATCACAGCTAAAATATCGCTGATGTCAAGATATCGGTTGATATCGAAATTGAAGCGGCGATGTCATACATAGAATAGTATCTCTCATCAATAGAATACCGATATGCGATTTATATCGTAAGCAACTCCTGACACACACGTGTTGGCACACGGGGTGCGCCTCGTTTTAATTTTAGTCTCATGACAGGCTGCTCTCTCGCGAGAAACAAGCGGGTGGCGTTGACCCGCCCGGCATAACCTACAAATATTTCTCCCCCCTCCCTATCCCCCACCCTCCTCTTTCTCTTCTCTGTCCGTTTTATTCTCCCTCCTTTCTCTCCGTCGGTCCTTTCTCTTTCTCGCTTACCTCGGGGGCAATACATCAACGTAAATCCACGGGCGTTCTTGCGTTCCCCTTTTTTGGGATGCTCGAACGAACTCGCAGTCTCGGCTGTAACTTCTCTCTCTTTCTCTCTCTTCCCTCTCTCCGACCCCTCTTCTTGTCGCGGCCTGTTGACCTTCCCTTCTTCGCGATCTGTGAACGATCGGGAGTTCATAGCCGATACGGTTTCCAGCACACGTCCAGCACGGTGTTGTAACGCGAGAGAGAGAGAGAAAGAGACAGAATATTATTTGACGTTCGGCATGTGTTACGGCGCGAGTTTTATCGCGCGTAATTGTCCCCTTTCGCGTTTCATTTTTTTTTTCGCGTGAATTTCCCGCGGCAAAATTTCATGATTTTCCGCGCTGAAATAAAAAAACGTTACGCGAGACAGACAAATGTCAAAGTAAAAAAAAAAAAAAAAAAAAAAAAAAAAAAAGAATTGCGCAATCGACGTTCGATTGCGCGCTTAAAAATAACAAAGGTCGTTAAGGAACTCCGCTCCCATTTTCGCCCGGAACGGAATCGATCACTAATGAAGCTATACAACACACCGACTGCGTAAATACATGCATACATCGTTCGCGAATAATTCAGAAGGCTTTTAACCTCATTGAAATGCGAGTAGATGACAAATAAACGAGAAAACAGTGGCAGATCGCACGCGTTTTATTGTTCCCGTCTAAATAAATACAGTTTTACGAATATAGCGATTTAATTTTACATTTAAGCCGCGTGGTTGTTGTTTACGCGTGGATTAATTTATATAGCCCTGTATCATGCTAACGTGATTAGTGCGCGAAATCGCGTTTATTAATAACCAACGTTAACGCAAACAAACATACATGATTAAAACATAGTGGGGAGCTGTATTAATAGACCGCTCTTCTAAATACTTAAATCAACAATTTGACGCGAAGTGTCACAACAACCGAAAATGACGAGTAATCTCGCGGTCCGTTCTCTCATGTTCGATGCGTAAACTTTTTTTTTTTTCGGCGCAGTTTCCGACTAATGATCACGGTTATTCCGATTCGCGGCTCGGTTGCGGCGTAATGACTGCGTTTTCGCGCCAATTCGCGTGCTGCGCTCGTCGATGCGCAGAATTCGATCCCGCGGAAACGATAAATATTCAAGGGCACGACCCTTTCTCCCCTATCCCCGCGGTGTCCTTTGCCGAGGTATTTCATGGCGCGCGAGCGAGAGAAAAAGAGGGAACGAGAGGAAGAGAGAGACAGTGTGCGTATGTGTGTGTGTGTGTGTGCGCGCACATTTTGCGAGGAGTGACAACGCGCGCGTAGCGCGGCCGACTTGCCGACAATGAGTCGGAATGAATGATTTGCAAGCGTTGAAATGCATGAACGAGCAGCCAGAGCGCAACGTCCGATTGGACGGTACGCGGATGCCTCCCTCCCCCGTCTCTGTCGCACCCGCAATTGCGCACCCTCGCGAATTTATGGCTTCAAAGCGGCCCGATGCATCCGCGCCACGTCAAATTGCTTTTGAGCGGTTTTTTAACCCCTCGCTCTCTCACACGCGACCAATTTCGCGTTCTAATTGCACTCCGCTCTCCAATCTGGCGCGGCAGCCGGAGAAATTTTTCTGCATTCGATGTCTTCGGTGTTTTCCGAACGGAGAATAATTTTTATCGGGGAAAATTGTTGACACTTTGCTCTCTAGCAAAGTACGTCGACCGAATATCTCTTAGATATATTTTATTACCGGTTGTGATTGAAAGATAATTACGGTGGCAAAAAATATGAATGAGAAACTAATTACATAAAGACACGTTCTAAATGTTATAACATGTATTACGCACGCGTATTATGGCATTGCGTCTACTTTTCCGCATGTGTCACAATTTTCATGAATTTATTTCGTCATACATTTTCAATCTCGTTTTCATAAATTGTATATTTGCAAAATTACGTCTTTAATTACGTATGCATAAGGTCAATTATTAATTTTGCGAATAGTTGTATTTCGAATTATTAATGTCACGTTTACCGTGCATTATTTAGGATTGCGACAATGTCGCTATTTCATCAATGTGTATTTATCATCACGCGAGACACAATATTTATTATGTAATTTGTGCTGAAACGAATATATTACAAATTAAAAAAAAAAAAAAAAAATATTTCCGTGCCATTTTCGACGTTCAGAACAGAGTCCTAATAAATAAAATTCCACTTAATAGTACGGTAATTCGCATCAATGAAGCGGGAGGTAACATTCCGCCGGAACATAGTGGATTTTTTTTTTTTTTTTAATGCTCGCGGATAATGTCGGTCTCTATACCGTTGATCCCCGTGCTTTTAAGCTCCGAAAACGTCCGCGCGCGTCCCGGAAGCTCGTTGGGACGAAAAAAATATTCTGCGTATAATTGCACGCACCCATTTGCGCGCGACGACGAGCAGAGCAGCAGCCACAGGCGCGTATAGCAACGGTCTTGCTGAAAATGATATTGCGGCGACACGCGCGATGTTGTTTCTAATATAATGAGAATTGGCGGTCCAGAGCCGAATATATATTTTTCTTCTTCTCTTCGCGCGCAATTTGGTATTTTTATTTTTTTGGTTTTGTTTTTAATGACACCCTATCATCCCTCGGGGACAATATTATTTGCACTTTTCTACAATTAGAATATACGAGCGCGCGCGTATATACGTGCCCGGCCGAAATTACTCTTATCGTTGCGTTCTCATCTCTCGAGCTATTCGCTCGGGGAATTAATATTATTTGCGAGCTCATATTTTCATCTTTGAACGTTTTCCGTGATATTATTTTTGAAGAACAAAATATTGCCGCGGAATGTTTAATTACAAAAAATCAGATATTCTAAGCAAACGTGAAGATAGATTAAAAATAAATTCCAGCTGAAAACTATTTTTTTTGTGAGTTGCATCATTATTGAGAAATGATATCTCACATATAAGATTTTAATGATCGAAAATTATTACTAATTAATGGTCGGAAATTTATTAAGGAAACAATTATGACGGAAAATTTTTAGACTTATATTTAAAACTATCTTGAAAAGCACTTAAAATATTGGAAATTTTTGTGTTTCAGTACATATCTAATGATCATTTTTCTTTGTTAAATGTTCGGCTGTTGCAGCACACGTCCGAAACATTTATCTTACAGTGTTATCGGAAAGTTCAGATATGTGTTTGAGTCCAGAAGCAGTGAATAGCCCCACAGTGATCATTTTCGGGCCGGTAGATATCTTTCATAAAACACATTCTTTCTCTCTCTCTCTCAGTGTAGAATCTCAGCGACAACTTGTTAGTTCATAGGCACTTAAATGTCGAAAGTGTGAACGTAAAGTCGAGCATAGGTGGTGCATTTACGCCCGCATCGAGCCGCACTCGAACGTCGGGGGATGCATGCCACGGCGAATCGGCGATCGATATCGCCATTGTTTTCCATTCGGTTGATAATGCCTCGGCTTTATGCGTGTGGCGCTTTCGCTTTAGGGCAGACTTCCTCATTGTTCGCGTTTTCCGAAGGATAAAATCGGGTCCCGCGAGACGTTCTCTCCTCTCTCGGTTTGCCGTCCGATTCTCGTCGCTTAAATAATAAATTAGCGCTCACAACGCGCATTATAAGATCGTCTCGCGCAAATTACCTCATCGACCATAGTTCGCGAGTATATAAATATGAAAATGCAAATGTGACACGGTCTGCTCACACAATACACACACACACACTCGCGTTGCTTGCAAGTCCGCTTGGTTTTCAGCAAAACGTAAACTGCGGCGCGTGTAGTATCGCGCACATAATGCAGTTTACGTTAGCATAAATTTTAGACGTTTAATTTTTCGTTTGTTTCGCTCGTTGCCTCGCATAGTTTTCACGCCACTTCGCGCGCTCGCACTAATAGACGAGAAACCGAGTCACTTTATGCGCGATACGTTGGAAATTCGGAGTCATAAAATCTTCACGCGAGAGAGTTACGTGTGGAAGAGAGTTTAATTAACTCCAATTATAACGATTTTCCATATCCATTGTAGGTCACAGTCTTATTTAAGACCACGTCCCACTTTTGACAAAGATTCATTTTCGGTTGTATCTTCTTACGGAAAATTTCACGTTTTTACGAACATTTGACACAACAACGCGATATATTAGAATCGCACGAGTATCTTCATTTTTTTCAGAGTAAATTTCGAAACTAATAAACGCGAACTCGAAAACGATCCGTCTCTCCGTTTAATTATCAGTTTTTTTTAACTTATATAAACACTTCGTTACAATTATTTCTTGAACAAATGCCCGACCAGTTGTGCTTGCGACCTCATTCGAGAAAGTATCGGAACCTGCGCGGAGAATAGCGTTATCGCGCGATTCGTCTAACAATGAGCGATGAAAATTCGACGCGAAGTGCCGACTGTGTACAAGCGCGGCACTCCGAAAGTGGAGAGAGGGGAGGTCTAATTACGCTCACGGTGAAATAGCGCGATTCGCGTAATTCGAAGTCGGACGGGCAACGCGCGCGCGCGCTCGCGCTTGTTGCAAAACAAATTACATCGTACGCGAGCTCGCGGCAGCTAATTATTATCCGGGCGCGATACAGAATGTCAATTACTTCTTACGCCCGCGCGCAGCACTTTGTTCGGCCGGTAACTTCCCTAATGAAGAGAATTTCGGCTGGTGCGCGACCGTGTTTCCGGTCTTCCTCCGCAACTTTCTCGACAGTTTGGCGACACGGAAGAGCGTTCCTCTGTACCTATATTCTCGTTTACGTAGAAAGACAGACTTTTCCATGTATGTCGCCTTATTACATCAAAGGTGAATACGTAGCTTTCTTTATTTCTCGATATTGGGGCGCGTTACAATCTGCACAAGTTCCGAATATAGTTAAAAAATTTATATCGGGAAAAAATAGAAAAGAAACTTCGCATAGAAATAAAAAGAAACATCTAACGCAAGTTACGCAAAATATTTGATAAGATTCCAGACCTAGCAAGGCGTAGATAAACACAAGATAGTCTGTGGAAGAAGACGCGTGTTCTCTTTCTGTGCGCATTTCGTCTCTCGGTTGTGCACACGCGTTACGGACGCGCAAAAAAGTACCGTAAAATAACGCGTACGAATTTGTACCGGTGCACGCGCGTTCGGTGATGCACATAAGACGATGCGGGCGCGCAGCCGTGTGTTATTTTTACGACAACGTTCCTGCATGAATTCTAAAACCCCTTCAAAAAGATCCACTTACTACCGTGTGCGCGCGAGGCATCGTGTTTGCTCAGATCTCCATTGCCCCCGCGGAAAAGTTCTCGAGAGCCTCTTTTCGTCGAACATTTTCTGCGAATCTCCTTCCTTCTTTCCGCTGTCTTGTTTCAAAATAAACTGCCGATCAAAGGTCTCGTATCTTAAATAAGGCAAGTCGTTATATTTAAATTGATAGAAAATTCGCATTTAACTACCGCCTGGTCGTAAACTTATTTGGAAGATTGTGCCAATTATCTGCAATAAAATATCAAATGTATAAGAGTGTATGTGTGTGTGTGTGTGAGCTATTTTATTCCTGGCTCTCTGTTGTTGTTCCGAAACAATCGAAGATCTTGTGGAGCAAGTTCAATTTTAATTGCCATTTACGATGTTACAAATTTGCGCGCATTCAATTTCTACTTGGCGCGCGCGTTTTCGCTCAGCTTGCGTCATTTTCTGAGATCACACGCATTTATATTCCAGAGTAAAATTAGTTAAAAAAAAAAAAACACGTGGCAAGTTTTAATTTTAAAAAATTTCACAGCGTTTCTCATTCAAATTTTTTTTTTGCACAAAACAGAAAAAGATTTACTCCGGTACGTGCGGCGCGACATATAACTCGCGCGTAAATACACTTGTTAAGAGAGAGTGAGAGAAAGAGAGAAAAATACGATAATATCGAAAAACGTACTTTGCTTCTTCGGTACATAGCCGAAATCCTTTTAGCTAATTTAATCGGATCTAATTCCATTACACAGCCGGCAGCAACCCTTAAGCCCGGTCGTTTCCATTGTTTCATTCCGTTAATTTCGCTCTTCTTTTTACTTTATTCCCGGTCTCGCGCACAAAGGGAAACCCCATCGAATGAGCGGAGGCGTGCTCATGCACACACGCCGCTGCATCCCGTGCGTGCATGGAGAGAGAAAGAGCGAGTGCTGTGCACGTGCCTGCTCGTATGCTCCGGGTAATCAGGCGCAATCTATCGGAAATGTTAAAAATCATTTTTTCTATCTCACCGCTCTCTCCCTCTCTCTCTCTATCTCCTCTCTCTTTCTCTTTCTCTCTCGTTCGCGCGCGTCTCTTTATTTATACGTATAAAGCTATCCTTTCTCGCGCGCACATCCTCCACCGATCGAATCGCCGCGGCGCTCCGTCGACGGATTTGTCCAATCGACCGCAATCACGTATCCGACCCGGTGCATTATAACGGCGACGTTATAAATGAACCGGCCGGCAAATAAAAGTTCGCAATGCAGAAACCGCATCTCCGGCTATATCCGCAATTGTGATATCGACGCGAGTGAGCGAGAGAGAGAGAGAGAAAGAGACATCATTCATCTTCTTTTTTTTTTTTTTTACACTCCAACGTTCAGTTTGAACGTCGTGCACAATATTCAGAAAATATAAATTTTCACAACTGAAAATTAAATGAGCTTTGTTATCGATAAATCGCTTTTGACTTCATCTGAATTTTGCACGTGCATTTAATATTTGTAAAATAAACGCGGCGCGCGCGAGCAATCGGCAAATAAATAAATTCGCATATAATAATTCGTCGCATATAATAATCGCGAAATTAACAAACTCGATATAATTATTAATAAAAAAAAAAACTCAGTACGCGTCGCACTGTTTTTCGTATCTTTCGATCAGATAAAAATTCAAGTTGGATGCGTCCCCGTGGAATGGATCGTAGGATTGTCAGCGGGAATCCTCCGAGGTGATTTAATTTGCGTTGCGCAAAAAGAATCCCGCGCGCTCTCCTCCTCAACTCGTAATGAGCGTTGGCACATAATTTAATACCGCGCGCGGTTAAGCGTCGATCTGTGTGTACATCGTCGAACGCGGCGTCGTGATACACAGCGGCGTCCTGCACACATTCGACACACGTGATCCACACACGTGCGCGCGATAGACAGAGTCGCGTTTATCCGGCTCGGGAGGGGAAAAGGAGAGCGACACAAGGGAGGTTAATTAGAGATTCAGTTTTGCACCGTCGGATTCGGCTCGGACGATGAGAACGACCTTCGAAGGGTACGAGGAGCTCGCGGCGACAGCGACGAGGACGAGGTCGAAAACGTCTGTGTGAGATATTGATTCGGCCGGCCCTCTTTCCTGCGGTAGTCACGTGAAAGAAGAAGTGGACGAAGCTCGAAGCCGCATTCGTGCACGTATATTGATTCGACCGGCAGAACGAAAGAGAGAGAGAGAGAGAGAGAGCGAGTGAGAGAGAAAGGGATAGACGAGCGACAAAGCGCGCGGGCTCTTTCGAGCACGCGAGTCACGAGAAGAAAGAGAAGGATTTGTACGTTAGCCTCCTCTGTACGTCTCCGCTCGGCTCTCGGCTTTCCGTCTCGCGCGTAATAATTATTAATAAAGCCGACCGACTCGTTTTTCCCCGATCAAAGTTTCATGTCGCGACGGTATAATATCAACGTCTCGCTCGAGATCAACGAAATGGCTAGCGGATCGGATCACCGTCCCCCGGCGGCGACGACGACGACGCGAGTTTCGTCCGAAAGCAACTCGCTCGCTAATGTTGAATTATTTGAGATTTTAAGTAAAAATACATGTTTCATATTGATGTAAATAAGAAACTAGTCCGCGATGTTAAAATTTTAAATATCGCTGATTAATTCGTGCGTTTGTTATATTTTTAAAAAGATGGAGCAACCAAATTGCAACAAAATGTTATTCTTTTATCCGGAGAGAACTAAACTTTTGGTTGCATCAAATTTATTTACTTCGATTATTACGTGTAGTAATCATTTGACGAAATAAGTGACGAATTTGTTGGGATAACAAGCTCAACAAAATGGCATTCGCAATTGTATTATATTTCTGTCAAATTGTCTCGCATTACACGAGAGAATTAATTTACGAGTAACATACGTGTGCTCCTTCTTCGAGCACGTGACAATTATTGCGTTTGACGTCGAGTGATGGCGAGACTTGGCGTAGACTTCGCGCGGCGTTATTTCAGCGATTCTCGGCGGACGCGCGGAATCCCGGTGAAAACAAACGATCGCGGCTCGAAACGTTTTTCTTTGCCGGCGCGGCCGTTTCGTCGTCGTGTGCGCCGCCGGACGCGCGCGCGTACACACACACATACACACACACACACACACACGTCGCCATAACTCGTGCCAGGTAACATGAGAAACGGCGACTCCCAAGCCCCGCTTTTCGTAAGCGGCTTACTTGCACGACGGAAAATTGTACTACAGTCCCTGGCCGCGGCGCGCGTGCCTTTTTCTTCGCCTTAACTGTCTCCACGTCGTCGTACATAAAACGCGCGACGCGTCTCTTTCCACCCTCTCTCCTCCCCCTCACTCTAGTTTCACCCTGGAAACGCTCCGCGCTCCGATGTTTATGCTGCACATAAGCAAACACAGTTTTTCTTCGGCTAATGTACGCGCGAAGTCGCCAAGAGTTATGACGCGTTTCCGAGTTTTTCACGACTGGAATGATTAAATTATATACGGGGTTTCATTCACAAGCGGTCGACGCGTCCGATCGATTATAACACAGGGTTGATTCCTTCTGTAACGCTTCTGTAATATTCTGCGAGTGACAATATATTTTCGCCTCTGATACTCGAGCCGAGTAAAAACAACCAGTCGTCGATATCTGAATTTAAACGCATTTTCGCCGAGGCGAGAAAAGAGGGAAAAACAATGAGAGAATTGTGCGTATTTACACAAAGACGCGCGTGGAACGTCTTTGCTCAACGTCTATCAGCGAACCGTCAGGTTCGTTACCGCAGGTCTCAGGGAATGTGTGCTTTTAATCGGCACTCACGTGTGTGGCAGGTCCTTGTGCGTGCGCGACCTGCGTTATACGTCCGCCGATATATTTTCCGCGATGACAATAATGACGACGACGACGACGACGACGACGACCGTAATCTCGACATTGATGATGTCTGTCGTTTGCTCGAGCGTGCTTGTGCATTGCGTAGTTTCTGCGCTTTTCCGACTCTATCTATCTGTCTGTCTGTTCGCGGCTTGCGCTTAACCCCCACCCCCCTTCTATATCCCGATTCCCACTCGTTTTTACCCCACGGACCCACGCGTTCAGAAGCCCCAGAAACAGAAAGCATTTTAAGCCTTTGCATCCGCAGTAACGCGAGTTTTCGCTTTTGGTATGTTTCCAGAACAGCAGGAACCGGAGTTCGACCGTGCGGGAGGAGCCCAGCAGCGCACCGAATAAATGACGTAAATCCGAGGAACGGAAGCGCAACGTCACTCGCTAACTTGCAATTCTCTCCTTCCCCTCCCGATCCCCCCCGCCCTGCCCTGTCCTACCTACCCCCCCGAAAACTCCCCCCTCTCTCTTTCTGTCTCGCCGAGCCTTTCCCTCTCCGTTGCACTCCTGGAACCCCTGCCTCTCTTCTTCTGTTCGGGTCCGACCCCGACACGACCCGGAGCTCAGGGCGCGACCCAGCCGCCGGACCTTCACCCTCTCTTTTCGCCACTACGCCCGCTTTGTCGCCCGCCGTCTTCACGTGCTTACACTCTTCTCTCCTCCAGTCCGTCTCCGTCATCACTCTCTTTGCACGCTTCTTCGACGTCTGCATCCGGCGTCGGCCTCTCGTCCACATTCCCGGCTCTGTTCTCCTCTCCGCGGAGTTGCGAAACAACCGATCCGCGCGCCGCCGTTCTCCCCGGCACCGGCAGGACGGCGCGTAAGGATTATCTCCATCTTTTCACTCACGGAGCGGCTCACTCGCCTACACTCCCCGCCTGCTCTTCCTACCACCTTATCAGCAACGGTATCGGCAGACCTCCGTGGTGAACACGGATCCCGTACTCCACCGTCACCATCACCGTCCCGCTCCTTCAAGTAGACTCGCGAGACACACGCGTTGGTTTGAAACCGGCTTGAAGGACGCCACGACCGGCTTTTCGAGACACGCATACGTAGGCAAACACATAAACACACACACGCGCGCCCGTACACCCTCAGCGGCGACCAACTGCAGCCTGTGTGTATAAAAGAAGAGAGAGAGGGAGAGATACTCGGTACAAAAGCGCGCGAGCCTAGAGAGCACACTCCTACTGGTCGACGTTTAGCTTCGAAGGCTTTCAAGCTTTGCTCGACTACTACTACTACTACCACCGCCACTACCACTATTACTACTATTACTACCGCTACTACTACAGCCTACTACTACTACTACAGCCCGGCTACAGCTTCTCGAGTGCGGCACGCTGCAAGATCGAGAGAGGACAAGAAGTATAGAGTGAACGAGATAGAGATAGAGAGAGAGAGGAGTCGATAGACAAGATCGACGACCTTACGCCATCGTCTTATCACCAGGAATAGTGGCCACCATCTCGCCTAAAACCGAACGGGGCCGCCTGAGCCTAATCGCTGTCGATATATAGCTTCACCTCTTCGCTTCTTCTTTTTCCCTCCTTTCCCCCCTCTCCGGCGAGATATATATATATATATATTCATTCTCTCTCCCCCGGTTTTTACACCCCTCTCGGAAATTATCGAGCGGGTAAGCGCGTGTGCCACTTGCCTCTTTCGCACACGTTTCGGCCTAAAAGAATTTCGCAAAATCGCTAACTAGTCGGCGACGACTTGTTGAAAGAGCCACGACGCATTCCTCAACTCGCCGAGGAGTCGATATCGAGCGAAAAAGAAGCGATAAGCCACGCTTGAAAAACACAAGCCGACGTTGCTGATAAAAAAAAAACGCGAGTTCCCCGCGCGAGACGACGATTCGCGCCGATAATATAACACGCGATAACAACACGACGACAAGGTTACGCGCGCCGGTTCCGAGGTGAGGAAGACACGAGATCGCGAGACGCGGGACGAGTTTCCCACGCGGAAGATCCAGGAAAAGCAACCGCGCGTCGTCGCTCAGACGTCGTGCGTTCATGGGACACTAAGATCATCGCATCGCGCTTAAACGGGAGATCTGCCGTAAGGTATACCAGTTTTGAAGTAGTTTCACGACTCCGAGGCACTCGCGGGATTTCGCGCAGCGTGCATGTGTGTGTGTGAGTCCGGTGTGCAAGCGGTGGGAGAAAGCGAGCGAGCGAGCGAGTGAGTGAGAGAGAGAGAGAAAGAAAGATCGAAAGAGAAGCGAGAGAGGTGGGGTGAGTGAACGTGTGGTGGTGAGAGAACGAGAGAGGTGGTGGAACGAAAGGGTTCAGTGCTGGACGTCGCGAAATCCCGCGAACAAGTGCCGACGAGCTCGTCTTTCGCGAAGTGGTAGTCCATAAATCGAAAACGTATATATCCTTGCCGGCAAGATCAGTCTACGCGAGTGCAGACGCAAAAGGGAGAGCCGGCCATCACGTGGAAGAATTTAGGGAGAGAGCGAAGAGCGGAAGGGGAAGATCAGTCTCTCTCTGTGGTGAAGTCAGTGGTAAAGAGAGAGTTCGGGACTTGCTCTCTCTCTCGCGCGCGCGGTAGAGGAGCCCAAGGAGCGTAACGCAGGATTCTCGGTCTTCCGAAAGAGTGGAAGAATGGCAATGGTCAACATGAATAACCTACTGAACGGCAAGGACTCGCGGTGGCTCCAGTTGGAGGTTTGCAGGGAGTTCCAGCGCAACAAGTGCACCAGACCCGACACGGAGTGCAAGTTCGCTCATCCGCCGGCTAACGTCGAGGTGCAGAACGGACGGGTCACCGCCTGCTACGACAGTATCAAGGTAACGAACCGTTGCATAATCGAGTTTTCGTACTCGCGCGTAACGAGCGCGTTCGCGCGCGCGGAGCGGAATCGCCGCCCGGCCTGTGTGCGCGGCCCCCGATAAACTCTCCGCCTTCACTTATCTAACCCGACAGAGAAGTGACTTCTCTCTCCCTCGTCCTTTAATTTTGCAGGGATGTCATTGAAAATTTCAATCTTCGCTTATTCAAATTTTTCAATTATCGTATTCCACATGTATTAATTTAATATCTACACTGCGGTTAAAAATTACGCGCGAGTTGAATTTGCAATGACACTCTCTTCAATTATTATCATCTGCATCAAGCAGTGCTACAACGGATAACTGAATAGGAATTGGAAGAGTTTTTTTTTTCGTGGGCATCGACTTTTGTTAGATAAGTGAAGTTACTTTTTTTTCAGAGAGACGGGAGCGCCCTCCTGCTCCTTTGCAAAATTATAAAAATGTCGCGTTAATCGACTGTGTAATCAACAGAGCGATTTATTAATAACAATATTATTTTACAGTCAAACAACAAGCGATTTCGTTAATTAAACGTAGAACGCGTTGATATTTCCGCATGCTGTTAGAACACGCGGGATAAGAGAAGTACGTGATTAATAATTTCAGAAGGTGATAAATAAAACGTTGGAAAAAGTATCGAGACTGCAGACATCGAGGTTCGTATTCGCAAAATTATCTTCCTCGACACGCATCTTTGAAGACGTTCTTAATCTCAGCTCTCGCGCATATAATATGCGAAGTGTTTAGCTCTTTTCTATCCCGCCCGCTAACTATAGAAATGAATATATACACGTGTATACGCAGCGAGATCGGCGATCGATCTCCCGGCTGCGCTTTCCGACTGCTGATCTCTCGATACAAAGCCGATAATTTGTAACGCCACGTAGCGAGATAAGAAACCGGTTGTAATTTACGACCGGGTAATAACTCTCTTATCGTTGATCGGGCGCTATCGGGAGGAACTCTCCCCTCCGGGCGGGGATGGGGGCGCGTCGGTTTATGGATTTTAGAATATTCTCTCGCGCTCTCCTATTATCTCGAGGCAAGGCGCGCATCAAACGAACGCGAGAAAGAGGGAGAGATTGCGGGGGCGCGGCTCTCTTCTCCGCGAGGCGTCTTTCGAGCGTCCCGGGGTAGATATTGAACCGGAGAATTGAATTCGCAGTTATTAATAGCGACAATTATTCAACGCGCGAGCGGGGCGCGAGAATACCAATCGACATCGCCGATAAATCAGACGCGGGGGAGACAGCGCCGAGTATTATGTAAAAAAAAAAAAGAAAAAATTGTCGGAGGCTCTCTGGAATATCAGCGCGAACGCCGTCGACGGTGCCGCATCGTCTAAATGGCACTTACACACGCACACGCGCGATTAGATAAAAGAGGGGAAAAATGAATATGTGTGTGTGTACATGCGTACGTACGGCTTATACACACGGGGCGCGGCAACCCGTCTAATTGCGGATACGCATACTTTGCGACTTCGTGATATATTCTTCCGCAATAAACTTGGCGTCGTTATCGTCTTTCCGCGGTAATCTTTGATTACGTACGAAGAGACCGAGATAAAGCGCACACACGGTGCTTTTCGCAAGTGGTCATCCACGTAAAAATCGTATATACGATTGACTGAAGTTAACCGAAACGCTTCGAAAAAAAACAAAAACAAAAAAAAAACAAATGTCAACGCTGACGCTAATTATCGTACGTGGTGTTCGCGGCTCGTGGACGTTCTTCAGTGATTTTTTAACGCTGCGCCAGCTCGTAAATTCAACTTTCGCGCAACACACAAAGATTTACGAGTTGGACTTCGAAGTGATGTCTCATCCGCCAGATATGACTTGAGTGCGAAGTCTATTTGTTTCCGAATCCGAGAAAATGACGCGGTGGAAAGAAATTTTCGAGCAACAATGAGGTCACCGATGCCGCAAATGGTTACACACGGCGAACCGTCGCGCTACGTGCCAGCGTTTTTTTATTCTTTCGGATGAAAACTTGTCAACAGAGCAATATGTGACACTACTGTCGCTATCTGTGCGTCGTTTCGGACACTGATTGCCCTCACGTAACGTGCTAAGAGCAAATTTAAAATTTCACGACTTGATGAATAAATATCATCGCTGATTGACGTCTCGGTGAAAACTTCGATATGAACGTGAAAATTGCATCTATTTTATCTCTGACAGAAATTTTATTTTGAAATTACGTACACGTGTGTACGTGTGCACACATTATTTTCCGTTTGTATTGTGTCGGAACGGTTTTTGAGTTTCGCTTATTTAATAACAAAAGAAGAAACAAAGAAGAAGAGAACGGGCGTAAAAATACTTTCGTATGATTGTCGAAGATAATGGACAATCGATATTTGCGGTTGTTTAAGACAATATTTGTCGTTCGATGTGTGTCAACACATGGGGACGCGCACTCGAAGTATTTTTATACACACGAATCATCGTTATCATCAAAAAATATTTTATCTTCGCAATCTGATTGCGATGTATCTGATTTAAATTAAATTCTCGGTTAACGAACGTAAGTAAGTTAGCAATTTATTAATGTTTCGACCCGATTATCGAGCCGATGAGAACTTTTGCCCCAGATATTTCGTCAGATCTAATTACGTCTGTTCGTATTAAACACAGCACGTGCGCGCGTGGTCGTCCGCTTTTGCCCGCCACGTTGTTAATTTTCTCGCTAATGCGCGACGCGCGTTGATCGCTTTTTGGGCTTGGTCGTGGAACGCGCGCGATTAGATAGCAGGTGAGCAAAAAAAGATTACGTGCACACGGGGAAGGGAATACGAGGGCTTGTCGCTTGCTATTTATCTCTGAATATTCTCGAGAATGTGTTCACGGTCGATTCGTTCTCTCTCGGCGGACACACACACTCGCGCGCGCGCGAACACCGTTTGCGACGAGCAGGACCGCGCGCGGAATCGTATTTAATTCTGGAAACTATTAATGTCGCGAGTAGAGAGCGGCTGAAAGGACACGTTGTTCGTCGAACTTTGGTCGTTTCTTTGCCTCGCCCGTTCCTCGCACGTTCTTCCTCAATAATAGCGCTCGTTACGTTTAATCTCTTCGAATGAATGGAGCGACGCGACGTGCACACTCGCACACACACACATGTACGCGCGCGACATGTACCTTTGTACGAAGATCGGTCCGAAACAGATATCACGCGGCAATCGGCGATAAGCATTTCCGAACGAATTACGGAAACCAGTGGCGCGCTTTAACAAAATCCGAACGGCTATTTTATGAAATTAAATGGATCTCTCTCTGGTTTAGCAGTGAGTAAACTCGCGCGTATGACATTCTTGTTACAGAGACCACGTCAATTGGTTTTGCGTGTAATTTTTCCGAAAAATAACCGAAACACAAAATTCTCTTTGATATGTTTAAAAACAAAAAATTCTTTGCGAATACGCGGTGCAAAACAAACGAATCGTTGCGCGAATAATACTCGTTTCGAGCTCCGACACCGTTAAGAGAGTTTCCGCGGTATGAAAGAAAGAAAGAGAGATATAGAGAAAGAGAAGGCCGTAGACGCTCTCGAGAGCCAATATTAACCCGAAGAAATATTAGCAATAAACCATTGCATTACGTGTACATACACTATATATATATATATACAATGTATATACATCAGACCTCGACTGCCTGCCGGAGTCTCTCCTATGGAGTCAGTGTCTCGTTTCTTGCGCCGTTTAGGTGCCAGAAACGCGGACTCTTCTCGCATTTCGCCGATGAAATAAAGGCTCATTTTTCGACTGGGAAATAAAGGAGAGTGGTTATCGCCGTTCCCCACCGTGTTATCGCTCCGCCCTCGTATCTTCGGGGCGAAAGCCAGATTAATTTTACGGTGGAAGCTGGATGAGAGGAACACGGGCGTAACGGGCGGGTCTTGGAGTCACTCGCGCGCGTTTGCATCGATTTCGCTGCAATACCGCATTCAATACGCCGCGCGAGCTTAGCTTTTATTTCCACCGCGGAATTTCTCTCCCTCCTCTCTCTCTCTCTCTTTCTCTCTCTCTCTCGTTTATGCTGGTAAGCGTACGATAAGAGAGAATCTATTGTTATGTGTGTGTTAACTTCGCACGAAGAATTACGCGCTGCAAAATAGAGGGATATTGCACTAACGGTCTCCTCTCTTTTACGCGATACAAAAAACTTCTAATTATTACGACCTCCAACGTTTATTGAGTTTATCTATTCTCTCTCAATTTTTAAACGATAAAGCTTCGAATTATTTCCACAAAGGTATAAATGGCCGGACATTGATCAAAGAGATAATTATCAGATATGCAAATATCAAACGTAACAATTTTCTCAATAATGTTTTAACTAGTTTTTAAGATTATGGTTTTGAATATAATATCATTTTTTTAAAACTTTTTATATCATATAAATGCTAATAATTACAGCTATAATTATTTCTTTAATAATAAATTTCCGGCCCTTGTGGCACTTGTCCGGTTATTGGAAAACTTGTTTAATAGCTTTCGATGCACATTTCCTGTCTTTAGTTATTGCATAAGAAAGCGACAGAAGAAACGTCTGATAGAAATGAATCTTTAGACTGATACACTGACGTTTTTTTTTTTTTATCTTTTTTTTTATATTTGAATGACAAGAAAGAGAATTGCGTGAAAAAGATCGTGCCATCTGTTCGCGGAGAGAAGAAAAACCAGTCGTGTAGAACCAGAAAATGTTAAAAGAGGAAAAAAACTCGTTTTGCACAATAGGTACTTTTTTTTTAAATTAAATAGTTTTTTGAAACGCGACCTTCGCTCGATATAACCCATTCGTGTCAGACGGTTCCTTGTTACATAAACAGAATCCAAATGTATTTATTCGCCACAATGCGACACACAGAATCGCCGTGGAGCGTAACGTTTTATTCGCGTCTGTGTTGAAAACATAATTCGCTTTAAAACACGATAAAATTGCGCGATAAAAAAAAAAAAAAAAAAAAAAAAAACAATTGCGCATTGCGGTGCGAAATTTACCCAATTTCTTCTCGCTTCCTTTCTCACTTTTTTCTAGCTGATTGCATTAGCAAATTAATGTCAAATATTATATTTTACACGTTTGACGATCGTGCTTTTGATATTTCGATCGATCGAAATTTTCACCTCTCGAGTTTCGACGAGTTCGCACGTCATTAACACTTAAAGTCTTCGGAATTCTGGGATGTACGGCTGAGAATTTCAAGCGGAATAAGCGAAATAGGAGCGCGGTCACACGGCGAGCACAGCGCCGAGTTCTAAGAGATCCGAAACTGTCGTTAAACCGCTCGCCCCGCGATCTTACACACGATCTCGTCCCGCGAAATTCGCGCGTTCGATTCCAATTAGGCCGATTGGACGTCGCGGCGCGATATTAAAGTAGACCTCCGGGTTTAATCGCCCTCCGTCGCCGGCGACCGACGACCGCGTCCGTACATCGACGTCGGAGCCGCCTCTATATTTAAAGGGGGAATATGACCGAGTTAGAATGCAGCCAAGTTCTCTCTCTTCGGCGAGCGCGCTTTTATCTTTTGTCCGCTCGCGCGCGCGCTCTATCCTCCACCTCCCGACTTCGATTCCCCGCGAATCGTCCGTTGCACCCTACGTCCCTCCGTTCCCATCCGCACACGCTCGTAGCTCTTATTCACCCTCGGCGCGTTATCGATTCCAATTACCTTAAAACTTTCAATTAATTCAGCTGTCGAGCGTTTTACGCGCGGCAGGAGAAACGGTCGGTCGTCGACTATTTCTCGGGCGCAGATGTCGCGGGCGCGGAACGAGCGGGCGATGCCTGAAATTTAATATCGATGTCGATACTTTTGCACGTAGGATATCGAACATCGCGAGCGCGCAAATGTTTTCGCGAAAAGTTCCTGGCTTGACGGGATCATTATTCGCGAACCAAGTCGTTTAAATTTTTATTAACGGAATTATATTCATTAGCAAAAAAATAAAACACACGCGTCGGTGTGTGTGTGTGACAACATATATATGATTTGTTCTTGAAAATATCTCCGCGTTGACGCAACGATCGTCGCTTTCTCGTCTCGCGCGCGGATTGCATGCGCGTTTTATCGGCTCGTCACGGCCCGTCGCCGATGGCGTTTCTTTCTTCCTGCCGTCGCTTTTCGAAGCGTGCGCGCGCGTCGAGCGCGATAACGCCCGGTTCTCACGCTGATAAACGACGGTCGAGCGCGAGGGAGGGGACGATAATACCCGGGGACGCTCTCTGCGCTGCGGAGCGAGCGCGCATCGACGTGTCGCGAACGGGGTTTAGGAAAATTCGGTGAAAATAAAACGGAGTTCGCGGGATTAAAACAGGAAAAAAAAAACATAAAATAAAAAAAAAAGCGGCGGCGATAAACAGATAGCGCGTATGAAATTTTTCTTTGTTGCGTAGCGCGGCTTAATAAAGCCGACCGAAATGTTAATATCTGCTGCGGCGAGGCGACGTTTGCCTGGTGCACGGTTTAATGTTTGAGCTACCAATATTTACGCGGCGGAATATTATATCAACATTATGCGAGACTCTAATTTCGAAAGTGATATAAGTTCGCCCCGTTGGTGTGTGTTTCCAAAAGCGCGGGAGCCGGGGCAAAGAGATAAATCAAACAGCCCCGGTGTTGTTTCATTTTCCGAATTAAATTGACTCGCCGGATCGCGCGTCGAAATCGCGCATCGTTCGTTTTGCGATTATTTAACTATCGGGAAAAGTAGAACACGCCGAAACACGTTAAATTTGAAACGCGCGAGCGCTACAGCTGCGCGCGATCCTGATTTTCGAAAAGTTCGATCGGTTATGCAGTTGTGCCGCGGCGCCGTAAAATGTAATCAAAACAAACAAAAAACAAAAAAACAAAATCGTTTTACCCGGTTTTGCTTTCACGAGTTGCAACGTAATAACATTGCGTATATCTGTGCGCGCGCGTGTGTGTAACACGACGCGAGAGGAGATTGTCACGAAATGCGCAATTGCGGAAAAAGCGAGAAGAGGAGGGAAAGGGTTACGTTATTCAACGACTTCTCACTTCGCCGCGATGATTCGCGCAAGTTTCGTTCGCGCGAGCGCTTGGCAAGAAAGCGGCTGCAGTTTCCTGGGTCGGTCAACGTACAGTAACATTAGATTCTTGCGGGATTCACCGGGCAACGACAGCGTTGTATTTCCGTGATGGTCGGAGGAAGGGGGGAGGGGGGCAAGAGACGTACGTCAGAAAATCGTGAGCGCGCTCGCGCGCGCGAGAAAAGACCGGTCGTGGCCGCGCCGCGCGCGCGTTTCACGCTGAAAAGACGGCGGGGGTAGAACACGAAAAACATAGTTAACAGCTGCCACTGGTGTCGGCGTCGGCGTCGCCGTCGTCGCGGCAGCCACAACGGCTGCACCTGTCGCGTCCGTTAACGCGCGACTAAAATACGGGAACGCGCGACGAGCGAAGCGAGCGAAGTAGCGTGGCTGAATCGTCCCGACGATTACGGGAGGCTCTTTTTCTCGCTTTCTTTCTCTCGCCCGTCTCTTTCTCGCTCATCCCCTTTCTCTGCTCTTCTTCTTGGCGAATCACTCGACAGGATGTACCTGTCCGATAGGATGAGGTGTTCGGTACCTCGCGCTTCTCTTTCCCCGTCCGCAGAATTTTTCAATATTCTCGCTCGCGTTGCAGGAAGATTAAAATGCGGAAAGACGGAGGCTTCTTGTTCCGTCATCCTTCTTTTTTTTTTTCGTGGTTTTTTCTCTTTCTCCGCGAACCGACTTATATGTAGAACCGTCGATGTACAAAGTAACTTGAAAAACTCAAGATGACTAGGTTCCCTTTATGGGCAAATTGATTTGCGAGTCGCTTTAATTCTCAACTGATATATATTAAAGTACAAAATATTAAAGTAAAACTCTCGTAAAATCACGTTGCCGCTAACGAAGATAAAGAAGTCTCATCTCTTTAAAAGCCAACTACGTATATGATCAAAAAGTTGAGCAAGTTTTAAAATTACGAAGTTTGTCTTCTTTTAAATAAAGGTTGTTTTATTTCGATACACACGACACGTGTGTATTTCAGATGTTAACAAATATTGAAAACGTAAATCCTATATTTGTGTTAGAGATTATATCTGTGTCGCCAAAAATCCCATTGTCTTATTCGCGACAAACGAGATTTGGCAGTCAATCTGTTTGCCCGTCGGGCTATCGTGTCGCTTCAGCGAAGACATGCGCGACGTGTCTTTCAACGGCGAGCGCGTGCTGCGTTGCTCGAGCGTCCGACTTTTTGCGTGGCACGTGACCGACGACATACCGCGAATTCGTCACATACCCGCACAAAATAACGACCGCGAGAAAAGCCAATCACAAGCGCGGTCGAATAGAACCGGCCGACCAAAGAGAAGAGGACCGTGTCTGTCTTGTAATAAAGTTTGCAAAAAGCTGGTCGAATATTTTTTTATCGGATAAAAAATATTTTTATCGGATAAAAAAAAAAAAATTTCCTGAAACTTGTTACTCAAACTATTTTGTCGCGCTCGATGGCAACATGCATTTAAAAGGAGGGAACGCGCTATTCAAACTGGGTGGAGGTATAGAAGACACACCTGTGTCGTTAGTTATAGAATCGATCTATCCGGACTCGGCGACAAGCCGAGTAGACAGACTGGCGGGTTTACACACGCCGCGAGACGGATAGGCAGATAGACGTTTAGGTCGCGACAGGTAAGCGGCAGACCGGTGCAGACGGTCTGGCAGGTTTCTCGCGTATTACTTCTGAACTCTCACGGGTGCGCCATTTCCGCGCCCTTTTCTAGGTATCGGCAAGCGTAGATGTAGCTCGCGTTATTATTAATACGCTGCTTAGGTAAATATCACGGTGGAAGCGCGCGCGCGGTTATACCACCACGTCGCGCTCGATTCTATTAAAACGCGGCCCCCGTTATCGAACAATTAATTATTTTACCGGAGTTGTGCCGTACTCTCCGGTTTTAAGCGTTCTGTAATTTCGCGAAACGCGAGTTTCGTGTAGCGTCATTTTATATATACGCGAGTGTTGTTTCGGTTCCCTAAGTAGTTTTGCGCGTTTTAGACGGATGACAAATAACGTTGTGAATTAGATTCCGTGTCGTGCGAAATGCAGGTGTAAAAATAGAACCGCGACGAAGTGCCGAGGGGAAAAAAAAAAAAGACTCGATGCAATCCACGTTAAAACTTGCGTATTTGTGTATTTGACGTTGCTCGCGATTAGCCGTGCGTTGTTTTATTTTATTTATTCGGAACAGAAAGTTATTAACGTTGAATATATTTTCGTGCGGTATATATATATGTGAACTATCTTTACCGCGTTTAAATATTAAACACGATACACACACGCCACGTCCGTAGATAGTTTGCCGAGTATTATATGAGGCTCAGGTAAATATTGCGTGGCGCCGTTAATGAAGTAAAATAGATTAATCGTGTGTTTGTTATGGCGCAATTAATTTAGTCATACTTCTATTATTGAAGCGAGCGCAAACCTACATCATTAGCCACGTTACACAAGCCGGGGAGGTCGCTTTTGCGATCGTCCCGTAATACCGCATTTAATTCCGCATAAACTATCGCGCGCCTCGCGAATATTTCAACGAGATGAGATCATCATCGTCTATTCGACCGCGCGCGCGCGCCCGCTTCGTCACTCCATCCTCTTCGGGTCTAATCCAGTTTTGGATTTTCAATGTAATATGTTTAAAAGATACGCGCAAGGGAATTTTCGCGGATGCGTGCATTATAGATGGGACGAGAGAGAAGCGGGGGACGAGGGGGAGATCAAGTCTCGATCTCCGCGTGGTCCGCGTTGTGTGTATTATAGGCTTGAAAATCGATTCGTGACACGCGCGGCAAGCAGATAGATAGACAGGTTTCGCATGCCAACACACGGACAGATGGAGAAGACAGCCAGACAGGGGAGGCGAGGCGGGCGCGCACAGGGCCGACCGCGGTAGACGAAGCCGAGGAGCCCGAGCACTCGGGCGCGCGCACCAGGTTCCCCGTGTATTACTTCTAGCCCACAAACTACGTCTCCCTCCTCCTCTCCTTCTCGATATTACGTCTCTGATATTCCCGAGAGCTTCCCGGAATATCTTACGCGGAGCCGTCTAAACGTTTGCTATTCCAGCCGAGTGGAAATTCATTTAATTGCCTCGGAAGATCAAGAGCTCTCCAGACCATTCCTCTCGTATACCTGCTCAGAGCCGTCTCATTTTTCCCTCCGGCCTTCGTTCCGTGTGTGTGCGCGCGCGCGATCAAAACGTACATAGGACCGATCGTCACCGAATCGCTCGAGAGACATTGCCGCGCGAACGAAGTTCGGTTCGTGTTACAAAAGCCCCCTCGGTCGCAGAAACTTGAATCGCCATAGAATTAATTTTGATTTATTCAAACAGGCTATTGAGCGTCCCGTTTATTTATTGAAGAAATAATTTATAACCGAGAGTATATTTATACGTGTGTAAAATTAGAAGCTGACATTAAAAAAAGAAAAAAATCTTAAAAAATTGAAGTCGATGACACATTTAATCGTAAAGGGTTTTTTTAAGGAAAACGGTCGATTGTTTCGCAAAAGAGTTTCTTCTTGGGCAAAGATGATTGTTTCGAAAAGACGTGCCTTCCGCGTCACGTTCTTATCATTTTGGAAGTCGAATGACTGGGATTTGAGAGCTTTGCGGCGATCGAACGCGATCGGATAAGCGGATAGCCGCCGACCGTACGTGCACAGCTCTCGCTCGTTATCGGTTCCCGGTGAGCAGATGACTCGATCTAACCGGATGGATCTAGCAGGTATCGCAATCCCGCGGTTCTCGAAATCCCTCGCCAGGGTTAGGTTTGCGGTTTGAAACGTCCCCGAAGTGTGAGAGAGAGAGAGAAGAGCCTGTCGTGTGTTTGTCTGTGTTTCACATAGTCCGAAAAAGCGTACAGGTGCGAGGGGCCCGCCGTCTATCGCTTTCACATAATTTACGGCCGGACGGCATTAGCCGCAATGCTTGTCCCTGTAATAGAACGGTCAGAACGGACGGTGGTGTTTCCAAGCGGGGTGGTCGAAATCGGGCGAAGAGAATATGCGGACGACGGAGGGGTTGCGGAAAGGGGAAGGGACGCGGCGACGGCCGTACCTAGCCTGTGCGGGTACTACGTGTGGTGCAGTGTTTCGTGCGTGTGTCACGGGGAGGATGCAACCGGGGAAAGGGGGAGGAAAAGGGGGAGTCGAGGAGACGGCTAAGGACGGAAGGGGACAGGAGGGACGCGTCGGGGAAACGGCGATGGGAGGCGCGCGGATGGCATTCTGCGGTCAGTTCAGTATGTGCCTATATGCCGTCATGTGTTATCGATTCCCCCCGGAGCCCTGCTGCCTCCGTGCCTTGCCTCTCATGCCGCATCTCCCATTCTCTGTACTTTGCTTCTTTCTCCTCTCTTTCTCTCTCCCTCGTTCCCCTCTTTCTCCCCCGCGGCCATTGTATTGTATTCCGCGCGAGTTTAGGTATCTCCGTCGCCGTCCGGTTTCGCCTAAACGGTTTTAGAATATAAGGTCGTCGACTTTCTATCGCTTTAAAGAGGATCCTGTATACAGGCGAGTTGAAATTGAAAGGGCAAGGAGTTTCCTGAAACGAGTCTATCACGGATGGATATCGATGCGTTTTGAGACGATATCGAAACGGCGGTAGATATTTTGTCGCGAGTATGGACTTGAGCTATCGATACGAAGCGTTTTCACGTTGTAGTTCCGAAGCGATCATTAACGCAGCGCAGCTCCGTTCGATAACAGAATGTCGTCTTAGATAATGTTCAAACTCCGGGAATCGAGATCGATCTCTCTCTCTTTCTTTGTCTATCTGTCTCTCATTCTCGAAACTTTATGGTATAATCGAACTGTCGAGCTTAGTCGCGCGAACGCCCGCGAATCTCCTCCTCTCCTTCCCGGTTTCAAGTGTTGTCTTCTCGAGTCGAGACGCCCGTCCGTTCGGTCCACCTGAGTGACTTCAAAATGTATTGTCTTCGCGTGCACAGCTCCGGGAGCCATCGAGACTTTCTAATGGTGTCGTTTCTTTTCCCAAATCGAGCTTTACGTTACGTCCGGGTGTACAGCGATCGCGAGAGCGACTTACATGTCTGCGTGAGGAATGAATCTTTAATGCTGTAAAATAAACGTCCCGTGCACCAATGGCCGGACATTTGTTAAAGAATTAAATATTAAACGTAATTCTCAATATTTTAAGCATTCTTTAAGATAGTACGCAGTACTACTATACTAAGTAGCGTTTTGAGCAGGAATAAGATTTTTCTATGCAAACATCATAATATCGATATATCGATCTTTTTTTTGGTTTCTAATTGCCGATTCCAGCAAAGTGTTAAAATTTGATTAACCAGAAAGCTCCAATTCACATCCCGATGCAACTTTATTGCATGACCAGCGATGCAATCTTTTCGCTTTGCACTGATATGCTTCTAAATATTAGTTTCTAATAATTAAACATGTCTTATGAGTATAATTATTAACTTAATAAATATTTGGTTGTAATTGTTTTCTAAATATTCGGTCATTTGTACGCGGAAAAAAAAAAGTTTTGCGATACATTGCCGTTTCCAAAAATTGCTTTGTGGATCTCTGATTTCACTGGATATAAATGTTCGATACTTAATTCCGTTTGAGAGAGAGAGAGTATTACGTTATTATTGGCACTCGCGCCACTGTGGCGCACGAATGATCAAATCACGCAGTTCGATTTTTATGCACGACCGCGAGGAGTGAGAGAGCGAAAGATACAATTGGTTTATTTATCGGTCGGTGAATCGTTGTTGTGATATTCTACGCGCGTTGTTCAACGCACACAAGTCGATACAATTCTGAAAATATAGAGTTTATGACAATATAATAAGAACAAAAAGCTAGGCTTATAAATAACAGGTTACACTCGGCAAGCGAGTGTAGTGTAAAGACACGGAATCGATGAAAACAAAGATTGTTTATCAATCGCCCGCCGCGATCTTTCTCTCTCTCTCTCTCTCTCTGCCTCATCAATTTATTATTTACTCGATCGCCGTTTGCGAGAGAAGAGCGCGCACTTAGATTATCATATCGCGCGCTATTGTGCGTTCTCCTATAACTGTCGTCGCGTGTATTCCCGTTTCTCTTCCATGTTCCGTATTCCATCTCGATGGCGCATCAAAATACGCGGCGACCGCATCGAATGTCTCCTCGTGTTATTGTTGTTGTGCGGTAACACACACACACACACACACGCTCCGGCGGCTATTCCCGAGGTTTTGCGCAGGAGAAAAATTTCTTTATCGATCTCGCGCGACACGCGATGGCGAAGAGGGTTCCTCCGGTCTCGCCTCCTCCTGTCTCGGAATAATATCGCGAGTCAGTCTGGGAGCAGCCGCTACGCTAGCACGCGCGACCGCGTAATATAGGAAGTGGTTCTCCTCGAAGAATTATGTATCCAACCGGCGGGGAAGCGACAGAGATGGGTAGCGAATCGAGGGAGAGAGAGAGATTAGGCGGAGTAACTAGCTGATAAAGGATCACGCACAGCACGCACACCGCTATATCTTCAGGTCCCGATCGTACCGGGCGATATATTCGGTCTAATTGATAAATCGCGATGCTCCATTAAGGTAAGAGTTTACCGTCCAGATTGTGCATGTCGTCTCTTTCGTGTGTGTGTGTACGCGCGCGCGAGCGCCGTGTCCCCGAGATAATTTCAGATGCGTTTGTGCGCGCGCTTACGCATTGCGTGACACGGAACCGCCTCGCAACTGCGTAACATACCGCATTGTTGCACCGCGTTGCATCGTCATGCGAGCGAGCTTTTCAATAGAGCTCCGTGACCGCCAAAGTAACGCGATTGCGAAACCCCGTTGTTGACAACAATGTTTTCTCGCGTGTTGCTTTTGCCCCGCGAGTTATTAATTCAACGCTCATACGCAAAGCGCATTTACAATTTCTATATACGAGACGGACAATTCCGATGTCTTCGTTCTTCCGTTTCAATAACGCGCTGCGGAAATTTATTAAATAACAATAATTTTTACAAACGAGAAATGTCAACGCGTCTGTCGCGTTGAGCGCATAAACAACGCGATGTATTTTTGTTCGGAAAAATAAGCGGCGATATATTTTCGCGTCGCGCGCGAAATCTTCGGCCGTTTCTTTTATTCTGGAAATTCGCATCGTGTCGCGTTTTAAAGGGATGTATTCGTCTAAATAGAATTTCAAAGTGGGTCGAGAACGTCGGTGGTCGCCGCCATGTCGTTTTTAAAACGATTTTCGTTCTCTGACATTTTCGCCGATGCGAGAAACTGATGATAATCAACGAGACCACGTTCTAAAAAGTCGTTCTTGCGCAAAGCGCTCTGATCCCCACAATGAGAGGTTGTGTGCGCCTCAAGCTTCGACTCGTGCGGGACGCGCATCGGAGAGGGTGTTTTTAATGATGCAGCAGCGGTCTTCCTCCGCGTATCGCATTTTCCCTAACTTTCTGCTTTTCAATTTTTCGCCGAGATTTTTGCGGCTCTGTGTTTTTATGCATTACGCAGCGCGATATTAACGATGTAAATAGAGGCAGAGAGAAAAAAAGAAAGAAATAACTCGAAAATGCGGCAACTGCATTTATTAGATTTGTGTGGATCTTTCGCAATTCTCCGCGAACACGGGAGGGTGGTAAAAAGAGAGCAATATCGAGAAGCAAATATTAATTTTATTAACGGCCGGCTGGAGATGGACTGAAAATGACAAAATTTGCTTGCCTAAGTAAATGGACAACAGATGTTTAGCGCATTTACTTTTATATGAAATAAGAATATTATTTTTATTCACGAATTAATGTATTATATATAATTTATTTCTTTATTCAGAAATAAAATGAGAGAATGTAATAATATAAAGGGATTGCGACGACAGCTTTGCTCTCTTTATTTCTCTCTCTCTCTCTTTCTCGTTTTCAGACGAGCTAAAAGTTAAGAATTGGAAAATGAGAGTTGAGAGAAAAGTTAAGAGTTTCGGATTGCTCCGAGTTGATGAAAGTAGGTGAAGTTTGTACAGCATCTTAAACAATGTTGCCGTTTGTTCCAAGCGATGAGCGCGAGCAAGGCTCGAATCTCATGGAGCTCCACTACCACTTGCTCGAAAAAGTGAGCTAGCAAGAGAGAGAGAGAGAGGGCCCGAGGTTCCGTGCGTTTAATAATAGCATCGCCACGTCTGTCCTCATCTTCGTCTCCTCCGCGTGTCGCGCGCGGTAGAAAATACTCGCCATATTTCCCGCGTGTGGTCCCCGCGTAGTTACATCATTTGATGCTAAAATGGGTCTTGAGACGATGCTTGAGTACAAAAACGTGTTTCCACTAAAAAGCTCGCTATATATATAGGGGCGTTTCTTGCGAGACAAATTCTCTTATAACGCGCCCCGTTTTGCCGGAGTAGCTTTGGTGTGTAAACATCGGGGGCCACATTAGAATCCGACTTAAAGGAAGGAAGGAGAAAGAGAGACGGTTCTCTCTCTCGTCTGCGTTTTGCTGAAGATGTCGCGCGAAAACGCGAGAGAGATCGGCGATGACAGGAAGAGCGGAAAAACGTGGAGGAGTGACTGATTTTACCGCGCGACGATACTCCACACGCCGGAACTTCAAACGAAACGCGCGCAAACAGCGTACACACACGACGTTTTCGTTCGTGACGAATTTTTAATAAAAAGTTTGCGCGATATTTTAGCGAACGCAGGCGGGGAGCATTGAGATATTAGAACGTCGGAAAAATTTCGCTTCGGATTCGCGAGTCGAAGGGAGTTGGCAGCCGAATGCATGTCGAATGCAACATACGTAACCGCTCGTGAGATGCGAGCTGCGCCGCGTTAGTCAATTTCTCTAAAAGCTGGCTACGATCCCGCTTGGCGTACGATCTGTCTGACTTATCTAAAGTTGTGTGTGTGTGTTTTTTTTTGCCTTATTTATCGCGTGATCCACGCCGCTCATCTGATGGATGAGAGTATAGGTCGCTATCTCGAGGCTAGTCTCGCGTCGTGCGTTCGTTTAGTCGAATGGAGAGAGGAACGATTACACGGGAAGATCCCGAGCGATTCCCTCTTTTCCGTCTTGCAACGAGGAAAAATAAAAATAAAAAAATTTTATTCGAGAAAAATGTTAAAAATAATAAATAATACATTTTTTTATATTTTCATCGCTCTTCTCTACTTGTGGCCGTGTCTGTTTCTAAATTTATCCGTTGTACTATCATTTGTACACGACGTTTTTATCGTTACCCGAGCGTGGCGCGTATTTACCGACAAATCCAAATCCTTTTAAAACTCGGAGCCTCATGAATAGATAGATTATTTACTTAGCACGTTGTTCGTCTTGCGACGGGAAACCCGGTGGTGAAAATAATACACACCGAGAATTTCGCGATAAAACAAAAATTAAAAAAAGACGGAAATTACGGAACTGCACGTGTTGTTAGCCCGGCAAACAATTAGAGTCGTGTCTCGGCTTTCTCGCGACTGAATGCAACGTTGGATACTTGAAGGCCTGCGGGGAGAAAACATAAAGTTAGAGGCGCGCGAAAAGTCGTTAAATTTAATTGCTACCATCTGACGAGCGCGCCGATGAGACCGCGCCGGACACCTGTTTGCTCTTTTCTTTCTCACATATGTATTCTCCTCGTCGTCAGAAAGCGCGGACGGTATCGCGCGAATCGAACTTGGACAATGACAGTTCTATTCGATAACGACGCGCGTGTGCAATCTCGGATTTTCTGTTCGCCGTGAAGTGAACGTCAAACATTTATTCAAAAAGTAAATAGCAGACGTGTAAATATTAATTACAACAATTCTCACGATGTTTTAAGTAATTTTTTAAAAACTACGTGTCTAGCTTGCGACTTTACAAATGTAAGTGTTTGTTTTTGCTTACAATTATTTCATTAGCAAACATGTCCGACACTTGTCCGTTCATTGGGACTTTCATCTTGATTTTTATTTTCACACACGCAGCTAAGAAAAAAAGAAAAAAAAATAAAATTGTCACGAACATGATGTTCGAGCTCTCTTCTCGCATTTCGACATGTTGCTCTCTCACTCTCTCTCTGCGCTTTTTTCCAGTTCCGGATGAAACTTCTCCATTAACATTTTCATCTTCTCGTCCGGCAAAGTGCGGGCGAAATCGCGCGACGGATTCGCCGAATATCCCTTCGCGCTATCGATTCTTCTCATCCCTTTTCTCCTTCCCCCTCTCCCCCTTTATTCCCCAGCCCTCCTTTGAACCTTTGCGTCATCTTGCCTTTGAATCACGCTGTGTGCAGTCTCTCTCTCCTCGGGTATTTCGAACTGAAACTATCCGCGAACACACAGTTTCTCTCTTTCTCCGCCACCCCCTTCTTGCACGGTGCCGGATTTTCGCGCTTCCTTTGTGTCAGTCAGTCTGTATCGATTGCACTCTCAATTTCTTACCCCCGCCGCTTACAATCGCCATCAATTCACGGCAATCTCCCTTATACATTTTCTTTGCTCTTCCCCCGTTGTTGCCCTATCAAATCGGAGTTTATCTCAAAACTGTCGAGCCGGACGTGTGTGCGTCCGCGCTCTTTCGAGATAAATTAAATAATTCCAGAAATATCACTCGCGCGCGCAAGATAACACCATCGTGGCTCAATTCAGACCACCCGCCCGGACCGACCCCACGTGTACTTTTCAACCGCAATCAGGCGATTTGAGCACGGGTTAACGAGTTCAAAGGGAAACCATAATATTATCACATCGTTAGAATTCGGCCGAGGAGCGTGCATATTCCAGCATCCCGCGTTCCTCGAAGAATCCTTTCTTTTCCTTTCTCTCTTTCTCTCTCCGCTTCATCTCTCGGTCTTTTTATCGTTCTCCTCCTTTAAATCCTTTCTTCCTGGAACGGACGCGACGGATGTTCCTTCCTCGGCGATATTGATTCTCTTTTATTCGTACTGTTGCAAGCGCGCAACGTCGCTTTGCTCCTCCGACCGCCCGCGCACTCGTCCTTTGCATCGTCTTCGTTTTCCTCACCCTCCGCGCGCTGTCTTTGCGCGCAGCATCGCCAAATCGGGAAACACAATAATCCCGAAAATACTCCCCCGCGTCGACCCCGCGTGGAAAAAGTCCCGATATAGGATTATTCCCCCCTCCGAACCCCTCTCTCCGTCTCCGAAATGAAATAGTTTCCCGTGCGAGTTTCCCGTCCGGCGATTTTAATTCCGCGCCATTTCCCTCGTCGTCGTATTTGCATCTCGGTAAACCTAGACGCCAACGTGGCCGCGAGTTATCTCCGGAGCAATTCAAGACAACGTGGCCTTGCGGGATGCATTAATCTGCGAGATAGCGCTCGTTCTCTCTTCCACATACTGCATATCTCCTCCCCTCTTTCTCTTTGTCTCGCGCGATCCTTTTTATCCATATCGATCTTCGCCGTGGGATCTTCTCTTTTTTTCCTTTCTCCTCTCGCGAGCCGAGGTCGAGAGGACAATAATCCGCGGCTAACAAATACCGAGAGTAATAATCTACGAATTTACGCGAGAGATACGATAATCTCTCCTCGAAAAAAAAAAAAAATATCCCGCCCTCTCTCACAAAATTGAATATTATAAGGAAATATGTCGTGCGCGTGCAAATAACGAGAATGTGTATCTCGCTGTGTTTTGCATCTTCCTGATACTTTAATGAATTACATTTGCGCACAACGGAAAAACATCAGCAAAATTATCAGCGAACAAAGGAATAACAAGAGAGACAAAGAGAGAGAGAAAGAGAGAGAAAGAAAGGAAACGAATCTCGTTAAAATTTACATGCTTTATTCCTCTGAAACGATTACAGTTAAATCTCATAGTCAACACTCAATTAATCAATTGTGCATGAGGAACTAAGCCACGTAGAGAGACGGATAAAGAAACTAATTTAGCGTAATTAGCGCTAATGGATGTATTCAAATCCTCGCGAAACTAAATCAAAGCAAATCAAGTATTTCGACGATATATCGATTGATGCGTTACATTAACGAGTATCATATTGCCCTCCCCTTTCCGGTATCTTCTCGAATTTAATAACGGACGTGTCATTAGCGCGTTATAATTTGTAGAGGAATATTCATACGCATTCTGAGGGACGGAAGCGACGGGGGTGAATAACGTCCCGCGGTATTCCATCATTACGGTATGCAAATTCCCGCATACGGCTGAATTTTATCCGAGTAATCTGCCGTGGCGTATAATTCGGAAATTCAGACTCTGCCGCGCCAACGTTGGTCGTGCCGCGAAACGTAATTAATGCATTGTTAATCCAGTATCTCGCGTCGTGCGTCAGCCGCGCTGGGGATAAAGAGGGTTAGTAAGCGCGAGAGAGACAGAGATGGAGCCGAAAATAAAACGTACGAAAATCACCGACGAGTTTTCCACGCTTCCTGCTTCGCTCTCGAGTGCGGCGTGTCCGCCGGCTTGAATTCCCGGCTCACTTCTGCCGGCATTCAGCGGGAAATTCGCGACGCGTTACACGCGCGCGCTTGCTCGCGTCGAGAGAACCGCACGATTCGGCGATTTCGCGCCGATAAGGCAGTGAATTATTCTCCACTTCGTGCTTTATCGAGTGCGACGAACGCGCAAGCTTGCGCAATACCGGTGAGGGCGGGTATATAACACTAATTCGTAAAATATTGTCCCCCCGGCCTGTGAATAGAAGCTCGTAACGTGCTTCATTGAACGTTAAGAAATAAAAAAAAAAAATATATATATATATATATATCTATATCTATATATATATCTTATATATAATACCTAATGGGATTGAACACTTTAGACGTGAGAAATGGTCGGCGCTTTCCGAATCTTATTACCTTGTTGCAGGGAAAAATAAAAAAATTAAGAGTGGAAAAGTTCAAACACGTGTAAGAAAAAATAAAAAGAAATTATACGTGTCGAGTGCTTTCAAATATTAGCGGCAAATTCGTCGCTCACGAAAGTCAAAACGTTTGTTCGTGTGGCAAACGGCGATGTTAAAGAAGACAGATCGAGGAAGAAAGATACGGGGCATAGAAATAAAAAAAAAAAAAAAAAAGCAAGAGTTAACAGATGTGTTTAAAGAAGTCATTGTGAGAGGGAGAGATATTGCTTTCGAGCGCGGTGTATCCTCCGGTAAGAAAGAATGAAGACGCTCTCGGTTAAGTATCGTTGTGTTTTCCCGCGGGGATTTGTCGACTTAAATTCTTTTCGAAGCAACATAAACTCGTCGTCGTCGTCGTAGAACCCACAAAGACCGTGGCAGGCTTCGAAAGAAGTCACAGATGAGAAGCGCGAAAACACCCAACCGAGAGGAAGAGAGAGAGAGGACCGGTGCTTGAGAGAAATCGAAGAAAGGAGGACGAGATGAAGATACGAAGGAATCGACGTGAAAGAATCTGGCTCGAGAGCAGTTATTATATCGCATATATACAAGAGAGCTCGTCGGTTTAACGTTTACTTTGCGATATCACGGGTCACTGGAGACGAGAAGACGAACGTCTATCGCGATGACGAGGCGAAGGAGGAGGAACGAGAGATTCACGGGAAGAAGAAGCGACGGTGTAAGCGTGAGCGTCGATATTAGTAAAGGGGGAACTACTTCGAGGAACCGTCTATGAACACGATTCTCGCTTATAATGAGAGACACAAGGACCAAAAGGGGGGGAAGGGAAGAAGGGGAAAAGGAAGAGAGAAACTCGGCATGGTAATGGGAGAAAGAAAGCCGGACGAGCAGGTCGTTTATGAGAAGAGCATGTGAAAGAAGAAGGGACGATGGACGGGCAACAGACGCCGCTGCTCTTTTGTTTTTCCAAACAAGAGGGGGTGGCTTCATTCCTTCGGAGTCGTCGTCGTCGTCGTCGTCGCAACGGACAGCTAGTCGAGCAGCCAGCTTATAGCTGCCACGCAGCACTTCTCTTCTCTCCCTTCGGCTCCCTTGAGACAGAAAAGCTACGTCGATTAGAGCTCCCTCCATTAGGACCATCCGGTCGCGATCTCTCATCCGCGCGGCGTCCACTTCGTTTGGTCGATTTCGCGCGAGGGAAAAATTATGCCTCGGCATCGCGAGTAGTTCTTCTTCCCCATTCTCGAGAGAAGAGTCAGTCTTCTTCTCTCGCGGAGTGCACTGAAGCCGCGTCTTCCGTATTATCTCGCTCTTGCGGGAGCTGGAATTTAATGCGAGCGCGCGCTTTCGTTAATTCTCTCGTCGCGCGCCACTCTCGAGTGGTCTCTCGTGGTGAGGTTGTACTTTTGCCACGCGACGAATGTGTCTTCTCTCTTCGCGATGCTCTCGCATATGTGCTCTTTGGATCGTGTCAAATTAGCAGTCACGCTACCGCCATGCTACCGGTCGTTAATCCGTTTCAACGGACAGAGAGAGAGAGAGAGAGAATGTATGTGTGTTTCTAGCCGGTCGTGTCGACATTAATATATTCCATTGGGTGATGCATTGTAACTATCGCGATCGTGTTGCGAAACATTGTTACTCCGACGCGACCCCCCCGTGTATTTATCGAATAAGTTACGTTTTCGTTAATCCAGTTTCATCGGAAATTCTCTCCCCCCGTTTTCGCATTAATATTCCGACCAACTGACGCATTATGAGAGCCGCCACTATCGGCTTACGTGTATAACTATCGGCTTTGTGTATGTGTGTGTGTGTATATAAATATACATAGTGAATAATTAAACCACCACTTGGATTAGGGTACTTCGCGCGCAACGTGACAGTCGCTCCCGCAATCGCGTTTTATTATCGTTTGTCTCTTTTCGGAGTCGTTTAGCGAATAGACAAATTCAATTACACGCAGACACACACATACGTACGGCAAAGTGAGAAATTAAAAGAGCAGAAAGTTACAGTAATTAAAGTCTGATCACTTGCGCCGTAAATTAAATTACAAACACACACGGCCAGAATTATATAAACTACAACTTTAATCAACGAACTTCGCGTATCAAATTATTATTTATAAACGAACCGGTCGATCGGGGCCGCGCTCGGGCCGGAAATTACATCTTGGATGAATTCGCGCGCGCGCGTTTAACGTGCCTCGCGTTTCAAATTGATTAAATCGGTAAAACGCGGGGTAGGAAGGAGGAGAGAAACGTTTTCGTGCGAAATCGACGACGCACGCGGCGCCGTATCCTCCGTTTCGTTTGAGACGGAGTGTGTTTTGCAAATGAGACGACGGGAGGAAGCGATACCTTTTTATCGTCGGAACACAAAAAGACGCGGTCGCGAAAGCCGACAAAATGTCCGCCATTGTCCGAACTCGGGCGCGCGCGGGTATGCACAGGCACACTTATATACGCGCACCTAGCCGGGCATAATGAGAGCATTGTTCCCGCAAACTATAGTCACATTGTTGTCACTTTTCTCTCTCTCTCTCGCCTCTCCTTCCCTCTCGTTGCTCTTTCCCGCGGTGGCGGGGAAAACGCTTTCAATGCCCGTCTTTAGCTCCGGCTCCCATTCTTTTCACGGCCGGCAGACTACTCGATGTCTTAGCGTCCGGTTTTCTTGATAGCGGGACCGATTAGCCCTCGAGATTCTCGTTCGTTATTTTGATAGAAATATTTCTCTCGCGGCGAGAACTGAATTGAAACGTGAATGGAATTTTTAATAAAACCTCTCTTTTTCTCTGTCTCTCACACCCTCTTTTGTATCACGTTTCTGAATTTCAATCTATTAATCATCCCAGCTCATTAGCAAAAAAAAAAACTCGAAGACTGCGGTCCGAGCAGTACATCTTCCGCGCGATGTACAAGGTTTTGACATCAAGAGTTCGGTTTTGTCTTTCTCTCCGATTTCCCATTCATAATTTCTCGCGATATTTACTCGCGCGATGATTCATGCGGTTTTTTTTCCTCCCCTCCCCCTCGTTTTTCTCGGAAAGAGCACGAAGTATATGTTTTATGAACGAGAAAAGCGTGAACCGGACGGGTAAAAGTATGCAAGCATTTTTTACACGCCCGCGCGCGATCTTTCTTTATTCTTTTTCGCCTCTTCTGTCGTTTACATACGCGATAACGGCGAAACGTAGGCGGAGATAGAGTCTAATAAAAACTGCTGAAAGTGCAAAGGATCCTCTCTCTCTCTCGAGAGAGAAAGGGAGACAGAGGGAGGAGGACGGACCTGCAGCTTGGAAAGAAAATACGAAACGACCGGCCGAAAATTCGCGCAAATGAAACAATATTACGCCAGCCGGTCCGCAAAAGCGACTTCTTCTGGATTTCGCCGCGGCCGTGCCATTTCCCGAGATAAGGAAAAGCTTTCTGACACTCCACAAATCATTTAATCCCCGGCCGAGGGGACACACCGCCATTTCGGATTTCTCCCGCGTTTCCATTCGTTCTGTTCTCCTCTCCCGGTGTTCTTGACAATTGAAATTAGAGCTTATTCAAGATTGCAGAGGCGGGCCGAGGAGGGCAAGGAAATTTAAGAGATTCTCTCTCTCTTGGGAAAGAGAAAGAGAGAGAAATACAATCAGCCTCCGTTGAGATATACGCGCGCAGCAAGTTTTTGCGCAAGTATCGCCACTCAAATTCGGAACCGTTGTATCTCTCAAAGCGAGGAGGAATTCACTTTCGGACGCCAGACTCGGGCTATATGCATAACTCTCTCTCTCTCTCTCACGAAATTGCAATCGAAGACACGATAGCGCGTAGGACGCGCGCGGGGGGAGTAGTTTCAGGTAGACGCCGCACATACAATCAATAGCATTACTCTCTCTCCGCTTCCATTATACCGCCAGCTACTGCCGGGGCCACAATGGTAGATCATTAGGAATAGCGGCAGATAACACCGTGGCAAGATCAATTCTCCTGCGAGGTTATTAGCCAGTGCGCGCTGAATAGATTGGGCCCGTTGTAACGGCATCAAGACGTATTTTCGCCGTAATCACGCAATTACAACGTTGCCCAAGTGCGAGCTGCTAATCGCCATTTCCGCAGACGCGCTGCTGCTGCTGCTGCATCGCTCGCCCGTCTTGCCCTCACGAGAGCATACCCTCGAGTGCAACCTTAACTCCTAAAAGGTCTCGAGAGGTATCTCGTCTTGGAGACTGAGGGAGATTTAATTTTTCAAGAGCGCGCGCTCGCTGAAATCTCCAGCAGTTTCTTGAGTTCAAGAAATACGCGCTTTGTTCAGAGATAGCGCGCGTAACATTTGCGCGAAGCTGAATACTTAACATTTTTCGGAAGGAAAACGACGTTCTTCTCTCTTTGTAAACCTTTAATTCCCCCGTTGAACGTGAGAACGCGCGCGGCAAAAGGCTGATCAAGAAACAGAAGAAGCAACGGATGTGCATCTCAATCTCGGCGAAGATACGGAGAAATTGGAATTGGAGAGCGAATTTTTTTACAAAAAAAAAAACAAAAACAAAAAATATCTCCGCGCGCTATACCGATTGCAATCGATTTTTTCTAACCCGCTCCCCGTATATATCGGATTCCAATCCGCGATTGCAATCTAGCGTTCTGACCCGAACTTGAGGATTAATAGATGAACATTCTCGTCGCAACCGATTCGGATTTCGGTGTAACGGCGCTGAATAACGATTTGCGCTCGCGCTCTCGCAAGTCGTCTCGGCGTTGATTTGAATCGCGCGTTTTTTTTAACTCTCGGCGTGAGGCGAGCGACGTATATAAAATTCACCGTCGTGATTTAACGTTCAATCTCCTTAACGTGGCTGAGGTCAGTCGCCAGTCATTTGTCTGGCGCTCTGTGCTCTCTCGGCCTCCGAAAGGGCCTTCGTTCCCCGCGCGCGTACCACGCGTCCATCTAAATTAGCCTCTTCAATCACAGTACAATGGTTACACAGCCAGGCGAGCAGCTTTTCAGAGCCACGCCGGTCGGGATCGCAAGTACAAGTTTCCTATTGGCTGTTTACTATCGGTCCCGGGAGCGTACGCGCCGCGCAACTGTCCTGAACTGGCAAACGGCCAGTCCCCGCTGCGCCCCTATGATATGTCTCGCTGCCGCCTCCGCGATCGCCACGATTGCGAGATTGCGCTTCGCGTTCTTTCACGCGGGCGCGAGTTCGTTAAGGAAGAAGCGATGATCAAACGAGGCGAGTCGCTCGTTACGGCCTCCGTAACTCACGCGTGACGGACTTATCGCGCTCGCGCGTTTCGTTGCGCGCTCCTCGTTCGTCTTTGCGTTCCGAGTTGCAGCTGCAGACTCTCTTTGCACGGCATTTAAGGAATTCAAAGTATTTTAGATGAAATAAATATCCCGATTGTTGTTGTTGTTTTTTTTTTAGAATTTTTAAGAATAGAAATTTGTTGTTTAAAGTATCGGCGCGACGATTCGCAAAACTGTGCAGAAGAGATAGTGCAA
>QVNV01024177.1:0-17729 GCA_014825455.1 Pseudomyrmex pallidus | reverse complement strand
GACTCAGAATAACCCTTTCTACTTGCCTACGAGCGGTGAGACGGACTTTCTGGGACACCCTGTATATATATATATATATATATATATATTTTGTCATCACTACAATATACTGGCATGTGATAATGAGGACTCAGAGAAGATTTTTGCATCACGAGGAAATAGACTGAGAGAAAACTGCATGATAAATAGCTGGCTGACGATTTTTGAGAAATATACGAAAGCATAATGAGTTCACATCGCGGCGGGTCACAAAGTGCTTCTCACAATTATTCCCGTTTAATGATTCTCCTTCGCGAAATTTGTGCCCTAAACTTTGTCGCTCGTACATATTCCAACGTTCCACGTCGTGTCGTCGTTAAGTCGTGTCGCGTCAAGTACATTCGAAGCGATCATTAAGTATTCCCAACGCATTCAAGAATCGCAATCACACCCCCTCCCCCTTCTGCGCCCCTCTAATCAGTCTCTCGATTTCCTCTTGACATCTGTGTGCATCTTCGTTCGCATAAGTGCACGGCCTCGCCAGCGCGCGGCGTGCACTTTGAACTTGTCACACACCTGACTGTTATTTGCTGATTGTCTTGATATCCTTTCTCGGTCGGCACCGTCCGATGCCGAAACTCTGAACCGATCTCCGCGCTCGAATCGCGAAACATTCGGTTCGCTCGGTCGAAACGTCATCGGCCATCGTCACAACCCCGATTATCGACGACAAATCGTGGGCCACGTACGCACGATCAACCAATCAACCAACCACCAACCAACCAATCAATCAACCAACCAACCAACCAACCAACCAACCAACCAACCAATCAACCAATCAACCAATCAATCAACCAACCACCATCGACCACCAACAACGACAACAGAGTGCGTAGTCCCAACAGTTACTGTGTGGCAGTGCGAGCCTGTGTCTCCGAGGACCGGTAACTCGGCCTCCTTCCCACTGCCGCACTCCACACCACCTCGATAAATAACCGCAAGACAATGTCGACCAGCGTTACAGACGTCCGGTAAGACACACTCTCTTTCTCTGTCGCTCACTGTCTCTATCGCTCTGTCTGTCACTATCTGTCTATCTGTATATATATGCCTTGGAGCAGGATCTCGCGCTTATGATTTCTTTCAGTTTTAGTTTAACCTTTTGTAACCACGCAGCATCGTTACTTATTTCCGCAGTGGTGAGAGGATAGGAAACATGGGTAGGTTTATTGATGCACACAATTCCCGAAGCGCCGATAAATTTGTACACCACCAGTAGCAGCAGCAGTATATTTTTTATTTTATGGTTCTTCTTTAAGAGAAATTCTTTTTTTTTTTTTTTATGTAATACAAGAGCTTCGTAATAGAAAAGAAACACATGACATTTATTTTGTGCTGCCAGTATAATAAGTTTTATAACCGTTTTGCAAACAAATCATTTGAAATCTTACGATCTCGTGTTATGAAGAGTCCACCCTCTCTCCCTCTCAGTTTTCTTTTGCATTTACATTTTTTTTTTCCTTATTTATGTCTACTCTATCTTCCCTCTTTTTCTGAAATTCTTAGTAATCGATGACGTAGACAAGGTACTTTGCGAGGAACTCGAAAACGTATCAATGTACTTTCGATAGAATAGCGCCATTTCTGATGTCTCTCACGTTTCGCTACTTTTTATTTTTGCAGCTTTTTTCCTCTCTTTCTCTCTTTCTCTCTTCCTCTCTCTCTCTTTCTCTCTTCTTTTTCTCTCTTTGAGCGCACGTGTCGTTAATTTGTCTTTTCTTCGATATACGTTACATTCTATTTTTCAGAGAGACGCACGCAACGTCATTTATCATAAGGCAAGGAGAAGAGATACGTGCTGTTTAACCCTCGAAATATTTTCCTTTTTTTTTGCACGCTCGTTTTTTTCGTGATCCCCATCACGGGATAATTTTTTACACCGAGATTTATTATACGCGTCTGTTAGTTTTGCAACTAACTTCTCAGATGTGTCATTAATTTTCCGCTCGCGTTAATTCTAATCCTATTCCACGCCGTTTGCTTCATTTATTAGTCTAGTTAATCTCTCTAAACGCCACGTGTTAACGCGTAATTCCTTACCTTCTAATTAACTCCCAGGTTTCTTGCGTTCTCAAAAATTATACATATACATATTCTTTTTTCTTGTTTACGAAACATATTCTTTAGTTACTTTTAACATTAATGATAGAATTTTTACACGCAAATAATAGACATATAGATAAATTTTTTGTTAAATTTATAATAGCGAGAGTACGTATTCACTTAAACGTTGGGGAAATAGTGCAAAATTTCTGTAGTCTGCAGACAGGTGAGTAGCAAAGAAAGTACCTTATCCACGTCCTGCTCCTTGATCGTAAAGCCTTCATGATTTTCCTCTGGCTTATCTCTTCCGAATTGTTTCTTACAATTGAAACAAGCAATGCTACGATTGCTTTGTATGCACTATTAGCTCTCGTAGATAATGTGTGAACGTTTATTAGTCACTTGCTGCTACCACTACCTGTTGTAGCACTATCTACAGTTGTAACATTATAGGTAAGAAAGATCGAATGTTTAAGTAGTCGTATCGCACGAATCTTTTTTGAGCATCTGACGAGTAGCAGTTCATTAGTATGGTTGACCCCCTTTTAAGAAAACCTATTCTGTAAATTATATCTAATTGTTTTTTGTTTCTTTCTGAATTGTGATCCCTTTTGTACTGGTTTTTATCTGTCCATTTATCTGTTAGAAACACCGAAGAAAAATCAATAAAAAACAAAAAGGTTAATTCGATATATGTATATATTATATATACAAATGTATAAATCTAGTATAATAAAAACTTACCTTTTTAAAAAAAGGTAAGAACAGGCGCCAAATACACGCACAACATGCGTATTGTATTTAAATTAATAACGTAAAAATTGATTTACTACTACAAAAAATTCTTTATCTATAAAACCTGTTCTACAAAATTATATACTACAAAACATTCTTTTTTACTACAAAAACTTCTTTTTTTCTAAAACCAGTTTTACAGAATACAAAAATTCTTCTTTTTCTATAAAACTTGGTTTACAAAATATTATATACTATAAAACATGCACACGACGATGACTATGACATTTCTGAATGAATGTTTTCACACACATTTTATCTTCCATTATCTCCGTTCAGAAGCCACAGACCAAGAAAAACGCAACAATACTTTTTTTTAAATGTTTCATTCTGAATCGATTAAAACTATAACAAAATTGATCGGTTCAGTCGTTATTGAAAAATTGTTCTGAGAAAATCTTCTCACTTCTTAATTGCATGAATTTTGTGTATAAGAGGCACAGTGTGCTCGCGCAGTTCGAGCGCCACTTCATTGCGCGTGAATTTGACGCGAGGCACTACCGTGCCTCTTGATATTAGACTATAATTACGGAACATATATAATTATTAGAATATAATAATAATAATTTTGAGAAAAAAATATTACATGTGTTACAGTATTAGAATTTGTTCTTAGAGTAATGAGAGGAAATGCAAATGTAAGAATTCTAACGAAGACTTTGGATTTAGCGGAATATGTTAACAGTAGAATATAAGGATGAACTCTGTCTATCAGCTCGTCGAGCTTCTAATTATCTTATTACACAGCTATCGAGACCGCGAACTTTCCTCTTCGTAGAGTTGAAACTTCCTGCTATCGCTGGTACTTTAGGAACTAAAGTTTGTATCTTACTTCTCTATGTAGAGAGAACGCGTTTGGAACTTATTACGTACATCTAATTCAGGAAGCTTCGGTCGTTGAATTTCACGATTCGGTTGGCAATACCGTTGGGCGTCAGTTAAATTACTCGCACATAGAAAAGCCGTTCATATATTCTCGTAGTAAAGTACATTGGTATTATAGACAATTTACACAATCCCCTATTACATAACAATCCCCTTTTATTGTTATGTAATATTAATGTGTTAATATGTGTTAATATGTGTTAATATGTGTGACGCTTTAAAATTTATTTAGAGTCTTTGCAAATGTCCATCATTTGAGAAACAACTCGATTTAATATACGATCGTCACTTTCACGTGAAAGCATAAAGAACGCTCAGCTCAAATTTTACAGCAAAAAATATTACGCAAAAAGAAAAAAAACATTCGCGATGTTATATTGAAACATTATTTACATACGTTGTTAATATTTTATTGAAATTCATACGATCGAAGATGCTTTGCAGCTGTTGTATATTGTCTAGTAGGAAGCTTTTCTGAAAAATCTGTCGCAAAACTAAGTTTGGAACAACAACAGCTCGTAGAATTAATTCTGATTGGCAAACGTAAATTGTTTTTCTCAAGAAACAACTTAGCTGCAATCTGTGTGAACGTGCAATTGTGAAGGAATTTATGTCAGTAGAAATGTCACTGTGCAAGTATGTTGTTCAATAAATAAATCATGTTTATGGACAACGCGACAAATTGTATTTTCTTTGGCAAGATTCTTTTGTGCGACACGACGCAGATTGCAGTCCGACCGATGATCAATCGGGTGAAAAAGATACTTTTCAACTCGTAGGGCGGGGTGAGCGCAAAGACAGCGTCATGGAGATTCCTGAGAGATTTTACGAGCGAAACAGCGAATCCGACGAAGAAGAGAGGTACAGGTACGCGATTTATCTTTTATGACAAGAAAGGAATCAGTCACTCTATTCTGTTCACATTTCTTAGATCCGTCTCATCGGTCACGTTTTTTGTGTCGTCGCTTTTTTGTCCCATATCTTCTGTTTTACTTTCACATCGTGCGTTTAATGAAAAATTGAAATCATTTTATATTAATGTTTTCATTCTATATTAACTACAATACTGGATTTACGTGGCACTACTTCGATTTTTGCAGTCAGTCGACGAGAAACGAAAATGGCGTCGATCTGAAACTGGGACGTGGACAAATATTGCCGAAAGGATATAAAATGAGTGGTAAAAATATCCACCTCAAACCGTACAAATTTCTCAACGTTAAATTATTTTTTTTTCTTCGAGAAAGCAAAATTGTTTTTAAATATTTAGATTATTGTAATTTTTCTTAATTGTTGAATTAAGTTTGTGATTTATTTTTATTAATAAGTTAAAAACCGTAAAAAGTAGATATGTTAGTTAATCTCAATTTGTTTGATTTATTTAATTTACTTATAAAAGTAAAAAACTTTACTTTCATAAATAAAATGTATATCGATTCTTAATCTAGAATTTTTGTGGCAAGCTTTGTTTGAAATGAAAGACCGGTTTTATTACAATCACGTATATTACAGGCGCGCTGAATGGCGAGGTGCAGCTGTGCTTAAACCTCTGCAAGGGAGCTCTCGAGGTCGGGGTTTTCTGCGCTAGGGATATTTGTCCGGAAGAGAAAGAAGAGCCAGGTAATTTGAAAAGCGTGCTTTTTTCCTTGTTGCTGCTAATTTTCTCGTTTGAGTTCACTCGTTCCTGTTTAAAGCCACCGTAAAATTTCTCTAACTAACGTATTCTTTCTATCTTTGAAATCCTTCTATTTCTAGCGCGAGAAAGTTCATTCCGTAGCTATACTTTTACTACGTGCGATGTTCTGTTCATAAATATCTATTTCATGTACTTCCGAACCTCATAGGCGGACACGCTAATAAGTCTAACAAAAATATGTAAAACACAAACACGTATTTTGAAAAGTGCCATATGTATTCGAAATTTGTAATTAATTAATATGAGCCAAATGAGCGCGTAAAAAAAGAAAGAAGAAGAAAATAATTGACTGGATTCTATAAGCATAGAATCATGTGAGTTTTAGTTATAAACAAACTTTCACAAATTTTACTTAATTCGTACAATCTGACAATGAGAGACGAAGTAACGCAACAAGTGTATGGTTTTCGGAATTAGTTAATTCTCATATTAATTAATATTTTTATAATTATCGGAAGATGGTTTTCGAGTTTGAATAACCGCGTTAGTGTCATTTTTATACTCAGCATCAAATATCAGATTTTAATGACTATTGCGAGGTTTGCAAACTTGTACGTGACTTTTTTGTTCGAACTGATTTATTTTATCTTCACACTTTGGTTGTGTCAACAAGTTTCAGAGTTACATACTCTGTATGTATCACTACTTGTGATACATATAGATAACGAACAACAGACGACACATTTCCAATCGGTTACTATGTCATGCATAAGTTGTACATTATATACCGGTACATCTAGAAAGTCGAGTCTCGCAGTCTGCAGGTGTATTATAGATGTTTATAGTTCCGTCTTGATTATTCATGCGTTACTTTAGCGTTTAGAAACAAATTTTCGCGCAAGTATTCACGCGCTGCTTAATCGCGACGACCTAAATTCAAACTTATTATCAAGACGCGCAGCGAAAAGACAAACTCAAAACAATATTCTTACAAGTATCTTGAAAAATACCAACACATAAATTTTGTGTTGATTAAAAATTAATATATATAGAAAAAAAATTTTACATATATAAAGTATATGAACATAAAAATAAATCATTATGATTTAAAAAAAGAGCACAAAAACATTTTATATTACGCAAGAAAAAAGAATATCGATAGAAAGTATTTGTCAGGAGTATTCTTTCGAGTACAGAGACGAGACCCTCTTTGTATTTTCTTCGCAGATACCTATGTGAAGACGTACTTGCGTGAACGCGACGGCGACAAGTGGCTGCAGAAGAAGAAGACTCGCGTGGTGCGACATTCGAAGAATCCTCAGTATCGGCAAACGCTAAAGTACAATCGCTCCGACACCATGCAAGGCCGACATCTGCTGGTGATGCTGTGGGAAAAGAAGCAGGGCTTCGAGAGCAATCAAGGGCTCGGTGGCGCCGAGGTCGACCTCGAATTGTTGCCGTCAAACGAGTTTATCTTCGACTGGTATCCGCTCTTCCCGATCCACACCCTCGGCACGCAAAACGCGGACTCACCATGATGGTTAAGGGAAAAATGGGCTCTCGAGGCCGGCGAGCTAGACCTCAGATTGAGCCTTTTGCTCAAGGACGAGGACCAGCCCGCCGTCAAGATTATCTCTTGATGGAAATCGTGGCTGATCACGCGGCAGTGTTGGCTGGCTCGAAACCGGCGCGATCTCAATCATCTCGAGATAATGGCGTTCTTCGTTATCGCAAGTCTTTGAGCACGCGTGTCGTTCCCGGAAAAAACAACTATAGCTCGCGTCGATAAAGCTCCGATCTTTCGGCGTTGCTGCATTTTTCTAATTGCAACTGTGATTATCTAGATAGAGAGCATTTTGTCTCGTTTGCACGATGGTAATTTATTGCGTTAGTTATTACGTACAAAGATTCCACTTATCTTTCTTTAAAGAGAAACAAAATATATAAATTTTTAAGAAAATAAACTGTAAGAAATGTTATTTGTTGCAATAGATAAAAAATATTTTACATGAAATAATAGAATCAATCAGCAACACGAATTGATCCCATGTCGTTACTACAAATTTTACTTATTACAAAAAAAATCGACTATCACGTGTAGCGTAACAAACCGGAAGACAATCAATTTCAGATGGTTTTATCGCATATAATTGTTCACAAGAAGACAATCAATCTTACAAATTGTGAAAAACGTTTATCTCGGATTGTGGAACGGCAACCAGGATATTCGATATATCGAGCGGAGAAATAAAAGACGAGGATGAAGAAGAACGCACAAGTAGATCCCAGAGAACGGAGTTCCTTTGATTAGCGCCTTTCGAGATCCGTGAATGTCTTTTGTTGGCATTAGCGGTGATTCTAGCAATAAAGGTGTACCTGCGCATGTTTGCACGAACAGTAAAGAAGAAGAGAGACAGAAAGAAGAAAAGATTATTATTTTTGGGAAATAAGTACAGAGCAGAGCCATATATGTATACATATATATTCCGATGAGATGACGAGGGTCCATTTTTCCTGATACAAGAATATAATATATATTGTCAAAACGTGAAACGAAACTCGATCGATATCTGTCGCTGAGTAGCGGTTTATCTGGTTGATCCAGTCCAGTGATTCGATCGAATTTCGAACACGTCATAATTCAAAATAATAACGATTAACTTAAGAACCAATCAGCAAAGAAGCCTGCTTGGTCCTTCCATGTCGATACGAGGTGATTTCAAAAATTTCCCGTTGTTTTTTTATTTCTCTTTAGAGCAAATACTTGATTTAAAAAACGCAGAATTTTGCATTTCAAATGACTGTAAATTTCTGTCAAGTAAATATGTGTGTGAACACCGAGGTTTTTTGTATACGAATTATATGACTTATGTTATCGTGTGTTCAGTCGTAAAATTCAACTGTAAATTGTGTAATCGCAAGATAATTGCAAATGTTACATAATAAACTAGTACAGTAGTGCCACAACGAGAAATGATAAATGTTAAACTGCAACAAACACCAATCCGCGTTTTAAAGAAATAATGACAACGGGAAGATGAAAATCTGAACGTCTCGATCGGCGTAACTAACTATTTAATGATAGACAATCGTTCCAAGACTCGCTGGTCGAGTTATATGAAAGAAAAAACAAAAAGAAAAAAACCAGCAATTACAGCTTGAGGTGGTGGCGAGATGAGCGGACGAGTTTCGGAGATAGCTTCGCGGCCAACTTGAATAATACCCAAACCAAGTAACTCGGTGTTTAGAAGTTGCACAATTTTTGTAGCTCGTAGACTGAATTAGAGCGAGACGAACTGGCAGATTTCTTCGACGTTTCTCAGATCTAATATCGACGTCCTATTTCGCGCAGCCTCACGAGAATCATCATAACGTCACGAGGCGATATCGCGTGCGATTTAATCGCGAGCGAATCGATCGCGAAAATTTCGAAAAAAATCGCAAAAGAAAGCAATGCGAAAAAAAATTATCTAACACGACGAAAAAAATTCGAACGATCGAGCTTATTTACGCGCTTCGGAACGATTTACGATGATCCTCGGGACGCGTTAATACGTGAGTGTTTAAGTCCCCCACATAATGTCCCGCGACGGGGTTTCACTGACAGAATAAATTGTCCAGAATTTACTGCGCTTACCCCGCCCGAATAATTAGAATAGGTAAATGAACGTGATAATACTAAAATTATATAACGATCCAATAGCATCTTAACGATGAATTCGTGAATCACGTAAATAATAAAAAGATAATATTAAAGAGATCACAGATTTATTATCAAAATCGAGTGTGGTGCGTGCGCAAAATTGCGGAGAGACACACGCGGCGATACCTAAGTGATGTGATGTTTGTGTATAACGTGTAAAACATATAGTATTGGTATTGACCTGAAAAATATGTCATGTATATTCTATATATATACATATAATATATATATATGCTATATATATATATATATACAAATATGTTACTACATTGTCTGAGAGAAAACTGTATAATGGAAGGCTAATCAAAATGTACATGTATTTAAACGATACGTAACGATAAATATGCCACACTGTCTCATATTATTAAAACTCAGTGTTAACAATGTAGATGTTTAAGGGATGTCAACGAAAGTTCAAACAAAGATTTATTTTCGCAGGTCAATGTTGAAAAACGAAAAAAAAAAAAAATACGTGTGCAATTTCTCTCACTTACAGTTGTATTGTTACTTGCGTTTCGACGTATGTATGTATGTAATGCGTTCGTCGATTATGGCTGCAATCCGCAAAGCGCGTTATTCATCGCGCATTTCATCCATTTCTGTAGTACACGTGCATATATATAGACGTAAAGTGGAACTACAAATAACGCGCGCACACGTGCTTTGCGGAATTTCGCAGTTCGTATCGAACATCCGGATCTGGAAAAATTTTTAAAAAGCTCTGGCTATAGTCTCTTACGAATATTGTTATGTATTTATTCGATTTATTGGATCTACGACGATTTTCGAGAGTTTGCATCTCGAAACAAACACTTGGGAATTTCTTTACTTTGTGAGAAACCATAGGTTTTCAATTATGATCGAGAAAAAACGTGCAGGCGCTAGCGCTCCGATGAAAGTAATTTTGTACGTAAGGCACAGAACGAGGAAGCATATCGGTTTGAGAAAAAAGTTAAAAAAAAAAAAAGAACACTTTAATTACGGTTGTGCTGTTCATAAACTTTCTGTATCGATGTAAAATCGCTTCATCGATCTCTCGCCACGAAACGTCTAGCGACACGTCTAGCTGCGAGAGTCACATAAACGAGACGGTTGTGCCTTTGCGAGAGAAAGAGCTAGATCACATATCGTGAAAAAAAATCGACAGTAATTCACGAGAACAAAGTATATAATATAAATCGGCCTAAAAACTATATCCGACATTAAAATTACTATTGTTGGACAATTCGTGGATTTGATCTTTTTATTGAAAAAATAATATCTGTAGACGCGCTGTCTCGTGCGATCTCATCTTTATTCTTTTTATTTCGTTACCTCCGTGTATGCTTCTAATTGTATTCGCAATACCGCTGATATTTTGACAAACATACAAACTTGTAACAACTTCTTTTAAATGTGCCGATAACAAAAAATCCTTGAGTATCTCTTATTGTTTTTCACACAACTCAACAAATTAGATAAATGATACTTAAGATAATGAAAGAAGTTCAAGAGAGAAGGAAGGAAGTTCAAAATAATGTTTAAATAAGCGACGTAAACAGAAAGTACAAGCGCGAACAAATTAAACGGAATTATCACATTTGCGGCAAAGGTAAAGAGAATCGGCGGGAAACTTTGGACGGAAAATCGGGAAATTAATTATGGACAATTTCGCATTTCGTCGAAAGTTTCCTTGCGCACGAGAATTATATCGCATGGACAATCTTCTCGTACTTTTTTTTTTTTTTTTTTTTTTTTTTTTTTTTTTTTTTTTTTTTTTTTTTTTTTTTTTTAGAAGAAAAAATCTCTCTGTAAGTTACATAGCTGAGCGCGTTCTAAGCACGTTTTCTACTAGCCTTCGAAAAGTGACTTAATAACTACTATTGTACTACTACAATCGTTATTGATGTGTGTGCCGTTAGTACATATTGTTACCATTATCGCTCCGCTGCTTCTTCTCTTCCGATTATTAATTCATAACCCCAGCTCTTATATAAGTCTCGAGACGAGAACTTTTTTCTTTTTTTTTTTTAAACAGCAAGAATTTTAAACACAATGTCAGTAATATGTATAATTGATCGCATTACAACTTGATTTTTTGTTGACTGAATCATTTCACCGGTAGATTGAATCAAATCTATAACATTCTCTTCTTGTACTTTAAGTACAACATACTCTTATAAAAATTTATTACACGCACTATATATACCAAAATAATTAATTAATTGCAATTCCATGTACAGTGTTTGGCTATGGTTTTGTATATTTTTATGGTTTTTGTTAAATTTTCTTGTTTAATTTATTTATCTTTAAAATTCTAAAAAAAAGCGAAGAAATTTAAATTTTCACGCGTATTTGTGTGCCACACACTTCCCGTTTCTTCAAAAGTCTTTTAGAAATCTTCGACAAAGCTCGAGCTTACAGTAAAATCTAGACGTACGTCGCTTAAGTAGAATGAGAAAACAACTACGATTTTTCTACGACAGAGAACGCTAACACTTTAATGTAGAGCACGATTCGAGAGTATCTCACTAATGTCTACGTTTTATTTACGACAAATCTGACACACTCACAAGTACATGAAATAAACGAACACATTCTGAGATAAGCAGAAAAATAATCAAACACACACATATACACACATGCAGAAATATATACATACGTACACACATACACACAGACGCAAATGCGTAGGATTAATCTTGACAATCGAAACTGTTGATTTAAACTTGCACTACGAATCTTTAGAAGATAATATGGCGTATTTGTAATTCTTACTACGAGCAGTCTGTAAAGTATTCTTAGAGAAAGACACCGCGAATTATATATAATTGTACACGTTCAATGTAATTGTATACATTATCAGACCAGTCGTGGGTAAAAAACATTCTTTAGAAAAGTTACGTAGATGACTTACTGATTAGTCGAAAGAAAGTAGATTTTTCTCTTTATTCTCGAGATGAATGTTAGTTGCGACTGGTCGCGAGAGAACGTTTATTAATTAGGAGTTATGAGCAACGGCCTCTTCCCGAACATATCTATGTTGTATTTGTTCCAACATCTAATTCTAAGTGTCAGAGACAATCTCACGGAATTGTGCACACGTGTGTCTTCACGTGGATAAACAGCAGAGGCTCTTTTCCGGCCTGCTTAGCAGGAAGCGAGCTCGTGTCAGCGTTTCGACGATGTAAATCAATCTTGTACCTTGTGTATGTACAAATTTATTTCACGCTCAATTCAATATAACGCTGTGTTATATCGACGCTGAATCCCTAATGGAACTTGACGATTATTATATAAATACATACGATTGACTTATATCAGTGCAATCCGTACTTCGTGAACGAAACGCTGTGCGAGAGAGAGATTAAGAAAGTTGCCCATTGTGTAGCCCTTCTCATTTCCTGTTCGCAAGTGCGAGTGCGATCGTGACATTATCTCTCTTACATCATACTTCGAGAAAAGAAATATATACATATATCTCGGGAATTCAGGTCGGTAATAAAAACAAAAAAAAATAATCGCGATCTTTTCATATCTTACTAGCGACTGCTCAAACATGGCCTAAAATCACACTGAATTAAAAGAGAACTCTTATTCCTTGGAATGCTTGATTCTTGTAGAATGCGCGAATGTTACACACGTCGTAAGCCTAATAAGTAATCTCTCTAATATCGATTATAAATTTAAACAATTCGTAAATTGTAATAGTGTTAAAAAAGCGCGAAAAAAGTGGCTTCGCGTGATAAGAAAAGCGGAGAAAAGCGGAAATCGTGTAAGCGCGTGGAAGAATCTTTTAAAACGAGTTTTACAATAATCATTCGGGACCCATAATAATAATTTCGGTCGCGCAGAACACCATTAAAGATTAAACAACTACAGAATGTGTTTAGCGATAAAATTCACATCACTAAATTAAATCTGACTGCGGCGCGACTTTGCACGTTTAAAACTGTTCTCTTCAATTTCAAGCGCGAGCTTTTAGTCTCACGTTCTATCGTTCCGCTCGAGAGATGTAAGATTCCACGTATACTAAATCAATCAATTTCCTTATGCCCTTCTAATATTCTTCGAGTTTCGTCTTTCTGATATACATCGCTGTTTGTCATAGATACGTGACATGACCGTACATGACCGTAGATACTTGACCGTAGACAAGTAGGATTCATAAAGTTAAGCATTCTAAGAAATTCTGCCATTTTTTTATCAGCCATAGGAATGGCAGCGTTAATAAAACGTTTCGCTGGTTTACAGTGAGCCAACTTGCTTTGATCGTGACACGTTGTGAGCTGTCGACTTCAGAATAATGTGTAAGGGATTGTGTTTATGGAGTTTTATTTAAGAGATATATCAGCGTTTTGCATATTTTATTTATGGATGTCGTATGATATGTTTGTTCGCTCTATAAAATAAAAAGATACACCGACTCTTTGTTCTTCCTGTGTCAATTATCGACACGTAAGTAGCGATAGTTCTAAAAATTATCTCTATCTTTCTTTCAAACTTACAAGTATTACGAAAGATTACATAAATATTTTCAACTACAAAATTTCCACTTGTACGCGTTTAATAATCTCGACGGGCGATTCTCGATAAAACAAAAGGTGGATTTTATTAATTTGCTAGGAAGGGAGAAATTTACAAGTAACTCTACGCGAATGGCTGACAGCGTGTCAGAAACGCACTGAACACAGTATGTCAGCGCAAAAAAGAAACATACTATCTTGTAATGTCTTGGCCTTGTAAAGTCTTGTATAAAAAAAAAGGGCAAAGTGTTTCGGTTAAACTTGTTTGCTTTGTTATTAGGATAATTAGAGAAGGCGAAAATATTTGCGCAACCGCGTGTGATTTTTCGATGCTCCACGTTCGTGTGTGCATTTTCATAAGACGAAAACAAAAAACGCATGACACCGGAAAGACACCCTTAAAAATAGAGAGATGTAGATGCGATAATTGTTCTAATACCAAAAAACTCAATGTAATGTTCCCTGCATGTTGAGTGTTTGATCGTCGCGCGTGTGAACTATAAGATTCACAGCGTGTGATAGAATTACGAGTTAATCGCAAGAGCACGAAAATATATTCTACATAATGCTTAAGAAAACCACGATCTAATTTCCGAGATTGATTTTGTGAGGCGATTAGTGAGATTACGCAGTGGTCTTGACAGATGTAAGTGATTAAATACAGAGAGGGATTTTTTGTCGATAATGTAAGTTCCTCAGCCAATATTAATCCACTGGATTGTATATAAGATGTTCTGTGAAAATATGTGTCTGTGTATGTAAGAATAATTAGATTATTAACCGTGGAAAACCAGACAAGTCATATCTTGCCAAAATCTTTGTAACCACGTGTGAAGATGCAAGAATAAGAGGTGCACGCTTGTAAGTCGCGAAATTTAATATGATCTCATATTTAAAGATCAGAAACTTACAAGCAATGGAAAATTAAATCTTGCTCTTGTATCGAAAATCTTTATTATGTAATTATTATTATTATTATTATTATTATTATTATTATTATTATTGGATATTCCTGTGTCTTAAAAAAGTAGCGAGAAAATTATATGTATAAAACATACTTGTATAAGAATATATGTATATAAATATGTGTATATTCTTATATAATACAAAGACGCACTATAACATAATAATTTATAAAATGCATATATATAATTCACTATTTTCAACTGACAATTCCGCAAAGATTTCTATATTTTTACTTGTCTGATTTTTCGCGACTGTTTAATTCACATTTCCTCTGAAATCTACGTCTATAAAATTTTAATTTTGCAAAATAAATCTTCAAAAAGAGAAATTCTTTTACAATATTCAATAAGCGGTATAAAATCTCTATTTTTCAAGAACTACTTGAAAATAAAACTACTTTCTTGACCGACTCCGGTAAAACATTACTCTTTTTAAATTTTCTCTGCGAAATAAAAAACTAAAAATTCTCTCAGTTTTTTTTTATTATGGAAAGACTTTCTTGGTTTAAATTACTTCTATTAATATAAAGTATGATTAGATACTTGTTGGCACCAAATGAATTTCTCATCTCTCTATCTTTCATTTATGACATTAGAAAAATGCGCGAGAAAGAGACATACATGTATTGTACACGAAAAACTCATCAGGAAAGTTCTATGTTGAAGATAGAAAAAAGAGAATAACTAAGATAATTCCGCATATGAAACAAGAACAAAGTTTTCACTTTATCGAGATAGATTTTATTTTCTTGTGAGTTTTTATCACACAATCGTATAAAATATATATGTTTTAGAAAATACAAGTTGTATTTAATATATCCGATACATTTGTTCCAAAACAGCTTATTCAATGTGAAGATATTGTAGAACGACTTATGTTCAATTTGCCCCAAAAAACGAGACCCAAAAAACGTCTTTGTTTATTGAAAAAACTACCGTCACAACAATGCGAAGCAAAAACAGCTTCTGCAGGCTCTTGATTTAAAAAGTAATTTAAAAAGATTTAAAAAGAAAAAAAAGATTTATAAATTAATCAAAAACTACAATAAAATATTAAGTATTGGTATATATACACCTTTCTATACGTGTGATAATTGTTAAAAAATTTAAAGAATTTTTCCAAGCAGCATCAGAACTCTTAACATCCGTACAATATAATTACGGAGCAGGTAGAGTATAATCAAATGTTATATACTCTTCATCATCTGCTGATAATTACTATTACACTACTTTTGTTATGATTTTATTACAAAATTGTTATATAATTAAAAATAGTCTATATATTTTATTTAAAAGAATAATTTTTACACTCTTCTTTTTCATTTTAACAAATAATTAACAATTTACTAATTTGCTTAATATTATGTAATACAATAACTACAATAAATACGTACATAGAAATTTTTTCTCTTTCTTTTTTTACAATTTAATTCTTTACATCTATAAAAAAGATTACAATAACAATTTTCAATTTTCCTATCATTTGTACAATTTAAAAAAAATGTACACATAAAAGGAATTACAAGTAATATTTCAATTACCTAACATTGTTTACAATGTAAACTTACAAATTAATCTAATTTAATTACAAATAAATAATTTAATTAAAGATGAAGGCAGATATCAGATGCCTTAATCTTACTTTTACATATAAAGTGTCTTTTTGTTTTTAAAGAAAATAGTATCCAAGTATTACATATCCCTATTATCCCAGCAATTTTTATTCCTACATATTTTCTACATAGTTTTGTCTGTTCCTATCAATCCCTAGATATTCCTACTTACCCTCTTCCCTTTCTATTGCTTTTTTAAGTCTACTTCACATATTTATTCCGCGACTTCATATTTACGCGAATATAAGTTTGTCATATTTATATTTATATTAGTTTATATGTTTTACGCCCAAAGAGATTTATTTTATAAAGATTTTATATCATAAATATGTTGCACGAAATAAGGGAAGTCACAAAAGAATTTAACAATTCACGAAAGAATTTGCAAAAAAAAGAATTTATAGAAGAATTCTTCGAAGAAATCACGAGATTCAAATAATCGAAAGAATTCTAAGAGAGTTACAACACAAACCTAAACAGTAGAAAGACAATGAAAATCTTCATATAATAATATACAGAGATAATCAATACACACACATCAAAATTAAATAATCCAGAATGTATAAAAATTCTAAGAGAACTGAACACAAGCCTAAACAGTACAAAAGAATAGAAAACTTCATATAATAATATAGGGATATTCATTCAATATACATCAATATATAAACCTAAACAATAGAAAAATAATGAGAATCTTCATTTAGTAAACATATAGAAATATTCAATACATATCAAAATTAGTAAATGAGCAGAAATATCATTAAGAAATGAAACAAGTATAAACATATAAAAATAATTATAGGAATATATATCACCATTAAATTTATCTAAAAATAGCGAATAAAGAAAATCATTCTATGATGTATGATTGTCTTTATTTACCATTAGAAATCAGTGCGAAATATAGACAGATACTACGCATGCAATTTACAAATTGTTCCTTTCAGCTATATTATAATATAAATATATACATGTCTTTTTATTATATGCACAAATTGCATATAAAGCTTAGTCTGTACAAAGATTATAGTAAAATGGATAATTGTAAAATTATCAATGCAAAGTATAAAAAAAGATAATAAGACTTTAACTAACTAAAAGGAACACACAAGTAATGGAAATTGATTTTATAACTCATATTTATGCGGTCCCTTCGTCGTCCACCGATGTATCTTCCTCTCCAACCCTTGGTCCTCTCCAACTCTCGGTCCTTTCCAAACCCATGGAAGTGATCCAACAAACTTGCGGTCCCACGTAGTCATTGTCGCACTTTTTGTCACTTTTGTCACTCGCGACACGGAAGACGCGAAATATACACACGCAAAGTTTAAGTTTTTACTATAGTTCAAAGTCTTTTTTAAAGTCTACACTTTAATCAGTATCAAATTTTTATATAATGCGTAAAAATAAAGTTTAATTTAAAATAATACACAACTAGAAAAAACTTGATTAACAGTTAAAAACACTTGAAGAAAATTTTTATGTCGGAACGAGATTTCGGTTTATTTTGATATGTATTTGCGTAATACTGTTACGCAAATCTTG